>VDFB02300397.1:0-53720 GCA_007258455.2 Sequoia sempervirens
AATCACCACCAATTCAGATCCAGATTTACACAGCATCTGACAAGACACATCTTGCACTCAGTTTGAGTACAATAGGGGTTTACAAATACATGAGGTCCAATGTGATATCTTCAAAATAATCACTGTTGGGCAAATAACTCAGATTTGCATACTCAGGTGGGGAAACAATTTTGTACTTGCACACTCCAGCCACATGTTGAGCATACCTGCACCATACACAATAGCCAACAAAATCCAGAACCACCCAATAAAATACAATGTCACATACATCACATAATCATCACATTCAGAATAACTGAATATCAATGTACACTACAAACATAGAAATGTGATAACTGACAACATCTAGAATGCCAACACAATAATAATAACATCCATCTACGGACACACACACACACACAGTAAAGTATAAACACTGTCAAATCTAAATGTGAGAGTATCATAGGCATCACACAATATACAATCAGAATCCAGATGCCAACACAAAATTGTATTGAGAACACCTTGATGGCAAAAAGAATAAGGTATAATGATTGTCAGGGTTAAATCCATAGTCACAATATAACTGGGTACAAACGCCAGAGGCATCACACACTCTTATTCTTTTCAGTTTTAATTTTGGAATTGTTTATATACGTACAGAATTTTTACAGGGCTGTAGCTTTGTATTGAATTTATTAGAGTCTCAACCTCTGCAGGATCTTTCAACTTGCCGAATGGAGATCTAAGTTTATCTGTAGAAGTCTATCATATTATATTATATTATAAATAGATAAGAACTACTTATGCACCATCTCCTGTTTTAAAATTCTTTCTATATGAGTATGGTTTTTTAAGTGGTTGATGAAGTTGTTTAATTCCAAATAGTAGCTATTCTGTGTTGTGCATCAATGTGTATAAAAGATCGGTTGAACACCACAGTGATTTGTTCAATTTTCTGTATTTTATATATTTTGCTATCTTGTGTGCTGCTTTATTTTTACACTATATTGCTTCATGCAGCTCTTGCCGAAGCCTCTGTTATTGTGAGGGAGCACACGCCGATAACAAATTTATTTATGTGCCTTTGGTTCAATGAGGTGGTCCGATTCACTTCAAGGGATCAATTAAGTTTCCCATTTGTGTTGAAACATTTACCAACATTGCAAATCAACATGTTTCCTATTTGTACTCGTAGGGCACTTGTAAACAGCATGGGTCATAAACATAAAGCAAAGCCATTGATACGACAAGCTTAAGTTGTATAGCTTCTTAAATATCTTGTGTATTGCTTGAAATCATCTTGATTTTAATGTCAGATGCTCTGTGCATGTTGTGAGCTGCTCTTTAACACATGGTTTTATATTGATGTAAACGTGAAGGTGAGTTTTAAGGTGACCTTCATGTTGCAGTTCAGCAATTCTTTGATCTTTGTGCAGAAAATGCATTACATGGTGAAGGACGAACACTGTAGAATTTTGTATTGAAATTTCTTCACTAAAAAAATGTATATTTTACTTTTGTACTTTTTTTATATTGATATAGACATGAAGGCGACCGTCATGTTGCAGTTCAGCAATTCTTTGATCATTGTGCACAAAATGCATATTACATGGTGAAGGACGAACACAGTAGAATTTTGTATTAAAATTCCTTTACTAAAAAATGTATATTTTACCTTTTTACTGCATTTCCGGAAATTGATCAATTCTAAATTTCTATAGTAAAGGTCGACTAGCAATTTTTTTTTGGGGCTGTCCTCATAGGTGACAGCCAAATGCTGGGGGATACATTTTATGCAGTTAGTTGTGTGGAATGATGAAAATTTAGTTTACCTAGTGCTTACTTGACAGTATTGGTTCACTCAATGAAGGAAAATGGAAGCCTTTGCTTATTTAAATGGTCATTGCAAGTGCTATCCTGTAGCTCATATGATCACAAAATCGATTCTAATTTTGTACTTCTTACAAGATAGAGAAGGGTGATTTTAATGATTCCCGAGGCACTATTAATCTTGAACTTCAGATCTGAAGTTTTGTGTACCTAAGTTCTAATGGATTAGTTGTGAAGAGATGTGGCTCAAATATGTTTTTCCCTGCGTAGGATGCTACCTCTATGCAGCTTATATGTTTGATTTTTTCATGTGCAAGTAACCTCATGATCAACATTTGAATCCATAGTTTGATTATGGTATCATAGCTCTATTAAGTATCAATTATGGTGAATTATATTTACACATCAGCACCATTCTTCTTGTAAAGGTAGATATTATTCCATGTGCATCATGACTGCATTGTTTTTGCTGGTGCATCATGCCATTCATTTATCTTTCCATTTGACCTTCAATGGCAAGGTATGGCCTGAATGCACGAGGTCCATATGTTGCATGGTTATTGCTGAAAACGGACTTTTCTTTTGCATGAATGTTTATAAAAAGCCATTGTTGTATATGCTTTTCATTGAGTGTTACCCTATAGCCATTTTAAGAGGTTGTGATTAAACATGAAGCATTTTAAGGCAGGCTGATATTTGCTTATTTTTATTAAGAAAAAAAAAAAAAACAACATTTCATCTTAAAATACATTGATGAGACGTACAACAATCACGTAAGGCTTGAAAGGTTCAAAGCATCTCGAGTTGTGCTCTAAATCTCGTTAGGCAGTCTTATTGCATTTTATCCATATTGGGGGTAATTGGACATACTTTATTTTTTTAATTAAAAAAAGAGGCATTTTGGGGATGAGTCTAAATCGAGGATGATATTTTCTTGGGTTGAACATCTTAATTGACCTAACATATCCCCAAAACGATAAAAATATAAGCAAGGCTTCATCTATATTTGGGGATGCATCAATGTTGTTTAGTGCATTAAAGTTGATTGACTGCTCTGGAGTGGGAAAACACAAGTGAGAAGGAAATCACCTTGCTAGGGATTAAATTAAACTTGGATGAGGATGATGAGGATCATTAGAATGGAGCTTTGGATGAGGAGGACGAAAGATTGGTTGATCTTTAGTTTGAGGCTTGCCAAAAAGCTTATAAGGTGTGGTCTATGGTGAAAGAATGCCCTTTCATGGTGACCTTGATGTCAAGGGTTCCATGCCTCCCATGTTTGTTCTAATTGTTGTAGAGCAAGGTTTTCTTGTTGGCAATGTGATTTTGTCTTTGTTCCTCATATTGTTTCTCTTAATGGCTTTGAAGGTGGAAGGGAAGATGTAGTTGAAGGATTTTTGTGTGATTTATGTTGCCAAGATTGTGAAGGTTGGTGTGGTGGTCTCTTGTCCCTTTGTGGTGTTTCTCCCCCTTATGTGCCTATGTGTGTTGGTGATAGTTATTTTGGTCCCCATGAATGTTCTGGTTGTGAGGTGGATTATGAGTTGAAGGTGTTGAAGCCAAGTGAACTTAAATATGTGGCAATTGTGTTTGTCAAGTCCTTGTAGCTTTGGTGCTCAGTGTTTGGAGGCAAAGAAGGATAGGTGTTTTCCATCTCTTGAGCTTGTTGATGTTGTAGGCATAGTTAGTGGGCCGCCTTTCAAGAAACACTTGTTGAAGTTGTTAAATGTAGGTCCTACTCCATTGTTACTCAACGTTTATCTTTGGAATTGGTTGGGAAAGGCAAGGGCATGATTTTTAGGGTTCTTTATTCAATTGATAAAGGTCATCCTCCAAGTTGAAGAATTCTCTTATTGGATTTTTTTTAGGAGCTAGGCCAAAATTGGTGGTTTTGAAGATGGGCTTAGAGAAAATGAAAACTATGTGGCCAAATTGAGATCGTAGCTTTGATGAATGGATTCTTTTTTATTTCCTTTTCAAACCATGAATGTTGTGTTTGAACCCTCTTAATGGTTTGTGGTTTCTTGTCAATTTAGGTCTTTTTCTTAAAAAATGAAAATGGGGTATTGATCTTTAGAAGTAATGCATTAATAGGGTTTAATTTTGAGATAGGCTCCCAAGATTGTTGTTGGAATATTTGAGGGAGGTTTTAATGGGTATTGCAAACCCCTTTGTTCAAGTCACAACTTTTGATGTGGTGACCAACTTTAAAATATGGTCATTTCCTAGGTTTTGTATGAATGCAAATGTGGCTAAGGTGCTTCCTTCTTCCATCACCTTGTCTTTTGAATTTAGAGATTGGGTGCAACAAATTATTTGCGATCATTCCTTTATTGTGTGCCAATGCAGCTTCAAAGTGGGTTGCATTGTTGCTATTTGCTTGAACAATAAGAGGAAGCACATTGCTAGAGAAAATAATGGAAAAAGGAAGTTAGTTATCTCTGGACTATTGAAGAGCTATCCTTGCCAAATTGGGATAAGGAGGTTTGCCCCTCTTTAGTTAAGATTAATTAAAGAAATTATTAATAATGTTTCTAGTTTTGAAACTCTTTAGGGAGCATTCAATTGTGAGGATTTTAGAGGTGGATTGTAGGAAGTCGACCATTATTGGTGAGAGCCTAATTGGTGTGATCTAGGGTTCAAATGTCAACTACCCAATGTGAATGATTTTCAATCTGCTTGCTCATTCACTGCAAATAAGGAGAAAAGGAAAATGGAATTGGATTGGAGGTTTTTAAGAAGCCTTTTATTTTTTTCTAATTTAGGTTTGATGATGAAAAAAGTGAGAACAATCAAGAAGGAAAATTGTTTCAATAAGTTTGCGGGTGGGTTGTTGGTAGTGTCTAGAACTCTCTAGAGGGGTATGCCTTCAAGTCACCTTGAGTCAATTGGTCTCTTGTCTTTTTGGGTGGTATATCCTATGATTGCTATTTTGTCCCCTTCGGTGAGGTATGTTTTGTGTGGTTATGGATGATTTACAACCTTTGTCTCATTTGTTCCTTGTAACTATCTTTGTGATGATCGCTAGACTTATTTGATGTATTTTTTTTGGTCTTTGCGAAAGGACTAGAGCCTTTTCAAAAACCATCTTTTATCCTTATTTAAAATTGTACCATAATTATAAACTTTAGGAACATTATATAACATAAAGGGATAAAATACCTTTACATGAATTATGAATTATCCAGGTTTATTAAATAGCTATAGCCAATTAGCATATAACTAACTTAAATAACAAAGTTGGACTAATAATTGAAATGCAAAAATTAAAAAAAAAATGTGATATTTGCCTTGAAATTCAATGATGAGAATGGACTATAATATATGTGAGTGGTTGACCTGCCAAAGTATTGAAATTTGAGGGTGATGAACACATGATAATACTAAGAGGGGGGTGGGTGAATTAGTATAAGAAAATCTTTTACTTTTCAACACTTAATAACCATAACAGTTGCAATCACACAAGATCAATCAATTATGCAACACAAAATCACAAGATTTATGTGGAAACCCTTACGAGAGAAAACCACGGGAAAATATTGCCTATATAAAACTTTCTTACAAGTTTCATAGGTATCGACCCACAAGAGACACCTATCCCCTCTTAAATGATTTGTAGGTACCAACCCATTGGAGACACCAATCCCCACAATTTGTAGGCACCAACCTACTAGAGACACCAACCTCCACTGCTAAGCACCAACTTAGTGAGACACCAATCTCACATTTAGGAAGCACCAACTTCCACAACAAAATTCCATTTTCTGAATGTTGCTTCTTCAATGGATAATGGACATTTGATTTCCTTTCACAAACTCTTCTTGTAATTGATGTATTCTTCACAAATTTGATGCACTTGATTTCATATACTTTCCTCTTTTAAATCTACAAATGTTCTTTACAAATCTTCCATAAGATCCTCTTTTAAATCTTGCATATACTCCTTTACAATATGCCATAGAGTCCTCTTTATATACTTCCGTTTATAAATCTGCTACATATTCCTCTTTTAAATTCTCATATGAGGACATGCTTGTGTAAGATTGATTTATCTCTTTCTCCATGCACACACTACTATTATTTATCTTCACAATTACTCTTCACTGTTCTAAATATTGTGTATATATATATATACTTCACACACTTCTTATCTACCAATGTATTCTTCATATCCTTATTTATGTCTCTTATGAAGAGAGACATCCTTTGAAAGAATGGTGTCCTTTCAAACAATCATGACTCCTCTAATTTCTGCCTCTTCAAAACTAATCATAGCCTTTAATAAATATAACTGCTATCTTATAATGAAGCACTGGCTCTTTTATCAAATTAATTCTATTTATTAATAATGATCATTGCCTTATAGGATATAATTGCTACTTTTGTAGAAGATAATAATAGCAGCCTATATAATATCTCCCCTATATATATATACTTTTCTTGATATATGTGATTTGCATATTATTTATGTGCTTTTGTCTTTGGAAAATGATATTATTTATGTGAGGTTGGCTAGCATATAATAAAAATCAATTTAAATTTATTTTTCTTTCCTCATGGGAGACGACTAAGAATGTTTAATTTAATTTAATTTGATTCCATTATAAGGGACATATATATCAAGGAAGTTGGCCATATAATTCGTTGCCTTCAATATATTACTTGGCCAATTAACAATACTTCATATCTTCTGCCCATTTAATGATCTTTGCCATTCTCAATTCACTACATTTCTTTTTATTTGAGTTGTTGCTTATGTATCGCTTATATAATAGCTCCATTTTATATAATTAATAAGTGATTTATGGCCTTTGGCTTATAGCATTTTCCTCTTACCTTCTTTGACATCAATGACAACAACTTCCAACAATCTCTTATACACCTTTGACATTAATGCCAACATTTGTAACAATCTCCCCCTTTGTCATTAATGAAAAACATTATTCTCCCCCTTTCTCTAACTCCCCCCCTTTGACATCAATGGCAAAGGGATGTAACACAAATAGATCATGGAAACATCCATTCTTGTTGTTGGTAGTATGTTGTCATTGATGTCAAAAGGAGTTGGCATCTTGCTTGTCATTGATGTCAAAGGGTAGTCATGTTGGTTGATATCAATGGACTAACTTAGGAAGCTTGTTTGAAGTTGCAGTGCAAGTGTTGAAGAGATTTTAGAAGTTCGGGCTTCAGGCCTCAAGCTTACTGTGTACCGCTTACTAGACAAGGAAGGAGTTAGACAAATTGTTCCAATTCCGATAAGGTTTCAGACTTCAGGATTTGGTCATACCTCATACCAAATGCCTTAGAAGAGATGAAGAAAGATTGAGTTAAGTTCGAGAGGATTCAGACATCGGGCTTTAGGTTGTTGGTTGACGCCTTACGTTTATGTTAGAAGAAAGGAGTATGGTGGAGACCAGAACCCCAATACTCGAAAGGATTGAAGCTTGTGAAGGTATTGTTCGGGCATCGTAGTTCGGTAGGAAGGCTTACGCCTTACCGAAAGGATGGTAAGCAATATGGTGGATGAGTGAACTCCAACATCCAACATCTCTGGTCTGATTAGGATTTCAGTCATGACGCCTTCACAAAGTATGTTTGAACATTGATTGGATATCGTCGGTTATCGGTCACTTAAGTTATGACTTAAGCCTTCAAAGTCATTTATTAACCGACCCCTTGACATAATGTTTACCGACTAGATAGAGCTTAAATATTTCCTAAGTCTAAAGTTTAATATTTTGTTCCTTTCCATCCCGCAAGACTTGTGGTAGGCTCGACCCTTTTGGTTGTGAGTGTGCAAGATTTAGCCATGTGTCCTCGGTGGGACCGAGCTTGTGGTTAGTAGTCTAAAAGGAATCAACGGTCAGCGCTGAGTTCATTAAAGATCAGACGGTGATTGCTCTATTGCATAAGACATGGTGGGTCCAAATGTGAGAACTATGATGGTGCGAGATTTAGCCACGTGTCTAGTGGGACCGACAAAGAATAATATGTGATGGAACATGTTAGTGGGATGTGACATAAGCTAACAGGTGACGAGATACGATTGCATCGCTCGAGTTATTCACATCGCACTTGTGAATCAAGAAGATTGAGTCATATTTCTGATATGCAATGGTAGTGGAATATGGCGTTAGAAGGGACAGATGACAACATCCCACAGTTCTGCAAAAGAGATTGTGGGTCCTCGGCTTAGCCCTGCAGGAGTGCGGTATAATGACAAGTGTCCTCAAAGGATAGATGGCAGGTTTTGATTGGATCGCATAGATAATTCACATTGCTATTGTCAATTACACTACACTGATAAAAAAGAGTGATATACGATAGAATGCTTGGTGGGTCCTCTGTTTCAAAGAAACGACGGAGCAATATGAAGACGCGTGTCCAGATTGACACTTGGTAGCTATTCATTGCATCACACAACTTTGCATTGCGAAAATGTTTTTTAAGTTCAAAACAATGTTGTGATAGGAAATATGAAGCGATGGAGATCTACGACACAAGTTTAAAGGGTTTTAATCTGATGGCCACATTTTAAAGTTGATGCGGTTAAAGGAGGATTATTAGACCTTGGTGCTAAGGAAATGGATCTACGACTTGAATTCAAAGTTGAATGTTTCCAATGGTTAGGCGGTGGAACGAATAGTGTAAATGACATAAACAACTGTGAACCGATATACAAGGCAAATTTAATTTTTGTAACTGTTCTAGCTACTCACCATGATTGCTGATGAGATGTGTAGATGGCTGCATAGAGGTGAAGGTGGTTAGAAAATCAGATACAATCCTAACATGAAAGTATTCACATTTAATGATGAACAAACCCTAGGCTTGAAAGTTGATAAAAATAGCAAGCACAGTGAATGTTGTCGATGGTGCATGGCTCAAGATGTAGAAAGCTTGCTGGAGAAGTAAGCACGTGAGAAAACCCTAATAGAAGGTTGCGAAGAATTATAGCTAAGTGAATGATAGATTCTAGGGTTAGGGTTTAGAATGAACATGCCATGAAAGGGATACCTAGACATATATGAATATATATATGCAAGAAAAAAATTGAAGAGGTTGATGACCTAAGAGAATGTTACAACAAGTGAGACATAGATTGTAACATAGAATATCATCTAGGTATACATTGAAGGTGTAGACATCTAAATTTGACCACTTCCACATGGTCAAAATCGTCTACCCTATTCATCTATTTCAATATTAATTAAATGATTTATTTAATTAATATTTCACCTTCTGCCTAAGGTTCCTAAAGTATTTAATTGAATAATTAAATACTTTACCTTACCCCATTTTCCTCTCTAAATTAAATAAACATGTGAATTTATTTAATTTAGTCATTTGGCCTTTTAAAATAAATTTTAAATTCTTCCTTTTTCTCTCTCCTTGTCACATCCTCCATAATCCTCTTCTAATATGGATTAATTTAATTAATTCATGATTAGGATGTGCACACCCTTAATCATGGATTAATGTCACATCCTCCAACTTTTCCCACTTGCTTCTAATCCCATGTTAATTTTCTTAATCATGTATTTGCACAACCATAATCTAATCATCCTGCCACATTTAGCATACCCTTTTGGTCAACCTCTTACATATTCCATATTTGGTATTAACCCTCTTTCCCATGTGAATTTTTAATTCACATTTATTAATCCACGATTCCTCTCTTCCCCATGTGAATTTTTAATTCACATTTATCCTTCCAAGACTCCTTACTCCCATGCAAGTTCTAGAACATTTGACTTGTCACATCACTCACATGTGCCAAACTCTTTTAGAACCTTTGACCTCTCACATCACCCACATGTGTCAAAATCCTACCTTTTTGGGAACCTTGTCTTATCCACTAGATTTTTCCAATCATGTTAATTTTTAATTCACATTTATTTTCCCAACTACTTTCCTCTTCCCCATGGAGATTTTTGAGGAATTCTAAAATTCCTCAAGTGTCACTTTCATTCTCACTTGGGGACAAAAAGTTCTTTTTTGAGTAAATCTTCTCATCTCCCAATGTACTTTCAAGGTACATGTCCTTCCACATCACATGTCCTTCTTCCACCTCACCTACACCTCATCACATCCTTGACCACTTCACCTTCCACATCAAGATGTGAGGGCTTGTGAGTCCTCAACTCACCATAGCCCTTCATCTTGGCCATGGTGGCTCAATCTTGACCATTGAATTATCTAGAGAATTTAATTTCCTCTATAAATACCCCCTCTTCTAATGTATTTAGAACACTTAATCATTTTGCACTCTCATGCTATCAAATTTTCAAGTCATTTGCAAGCATTATCCTCCATTTGCCAAGCCATTTCAAGCATTATCCATTAGCATTAACATTTAGATTCAAGTGCATTTTCTATTGTAGTTTCACTATCTTGCATCCACCCCTTTATTTTACAGCCATCCAAGGAGCACACAAGTCAACAACATCAAGGGCCAACTAGGGATTTACACAAAAGGTATAATCACTGTTTTCCATTTATCATATTTTCTTTTGTGTTTTATTCCTTAGGCTAATCATTTGAAGTGGTCTTGTGTTTTGTTTTGCATTCTAGTTTAGTTAGTTTGCATACTTAGATTAGGATAAAAACACTAGCATCACATTTCTGGAAAGCTCAGTGGGACCCACAAACAGGTTCCATCTTTTTACGTTTTTTGTTGTTTAAGTTGTTTGCAGGGACCCACAAACGGGTTCCATCTTTTTATTCTATTTGCTAACTGTTTGCTGCAGAAGGGAGAACTTTCATACAACACTGTGCTTTTTAATTATGTTTGCTAACCGTTTTCTAACCATTTGTTAACTGTGTGGTTTTTTATTTTGTGCTTATTTATTCTGTTTGCTAACTGTTTGCTACAGAACCTGCCCATGAAACTGTGCTTTTTTAAGTTTGTCTACTAACTATTTGCTGCAAAGGGGCAGACCTGCTCTTGTAGAGGGGTGAACTTTCCCAGGAGGGGTGAACCTGCCCTAAATAGAGCACTTTGGGAGGTAAAACGATTGTTTTAGCTACATTTTTGCTTCAGTTTTTTAGTCATTTTCAGATTCTAACCCCCTAACATTATTTGTTTGCAAAGGTATTTGTGTTTTTCACTAAAATTTATACAACTTATTTCATGATTGATGAAGAACAAAGGATAAAACAACTAACATTTGCTTGCTGGACAATTCATTTACTTAGATGTTTAAAGCTTTCCTTGCTGTTTTCGTTAATTGATCTAGGAACATAGTTTAACTAGGGGGAAGCAAAATTTGTTGTTTGTTGTGTCTATAAGTCTATTTTTTGTGTCACCCAAGGAGGCATTAGTTTGTTCATTCTTTACCCTTGCACTTCGTGTGAGCTTGGGGAGTATTCGAAAATGATTAGTGCCTTCTTTTTAGCGGGACCTTCTTGGGGATTTCATCACCCCAAGGGATGATCCCAAACACACATACTAGCGGGGATAGAAAGGTGGGAAAGCCAAAGTTGTACCCCAATCTAGTCACGTCATGTTTGGCGGAGTGTTGAAGCTAGGGTGATACCTAGCTAGATGTGAAGAGTTGGTCCGATCCTTTTAGTATCTCGCTGGGGTTCCCGACTCACGCTTGTGACAGGCTGGTGTTAACGGTTGTGCCTCATGTACCAGGAGTATATCCCTAGAAGCCTTGTGCATCCTGGATTAAGGACTGTGTTGGCCATACCCTTAACACTAATCATAGGATTGTTCTTGTTTGAAGTGTTTTCTTGTGGGAGACCGGTAAATTTTTTGACAAGTCAACCTTATTGCTTGTTGTTTGTTATATTTTAAGTCTTTGCCATAGTCGTTTCCATCCAAGTCAAGTCCCAATTTTCTATAGAGGGGCGAACCTGCTTTGTAGAAAGGCGAACCTTCCTCCAATTTTTTTATTTTTTTACCTCTGTTTATCCGTCCCAAGCAACCGTTCACCCATTCTAGGAATTTGTTCACCCGTTCCGTTAATCCGTCCACCCATTCTAAATATCCTTTCATTCTTTCCAAAATTTTGTTCGTGCATTCCGAACATTCGTTTCCCGTTCCAATTTCCCTTTTCACCATTTGGGGAACCTGTTTCATTGCTTAGGGATCTTGGATCACTGTTTGAAAAACCTATTCCATTTTCTAGTGGGCCCGTTTCACCATTTGTTAGGCTTGTTTTCTTGATTTAAACAAAAAACCAGCTAGGGATCTAAAACCTTGTCATTTTCTATGATGTAAGCATCTTCATCCTATTCCATTCACTCTTTAGTCCATTTTTCACTTTCCAAAAGATTGCTTAATCATCACCCACATCATAGAGGCATCTTTAGAATATCTCTAGGTTGCATTGTTCATCATCATTTCCCCTAAACCTTGTTTTAAAGGTTATTATCTGAATTGACCTAGGCGTTTAAATCTGATCGTTATCCTACATATCAATCATTCTCTTTGACCCAATCAATCTGCTTGCTTCTTGAGGAGGATTCGGTGTTGTAAGTCAACATCATCAACCCAAATCAATACATTTCCATCTTGAGGTGGATTCAGTGCCACAATCCATCCTTTAATATGATCAACCAATGCCTTAAGTTGCCTAGGGTGATTTCCAAATTGGGTTTAGGATCCCTTACGTCAACCAATCCCAGTTCATCATCTAATCCAAATCAAACTTATCTAATTTATCCAATCAATCCTATCCAATCTATCTAAACAATAATCCAATCAATCCTACCCAATCATCCAATGAATCCTATCCAATCCCATCATCCAATCAATCGATCTTTATCCAACCCAAAACAATCTTTCACCTAGGTCATCCTTGCATTAAATCTAGTCTCATTCTAATGTGCCCATAGTTTTTGCATGCCCATTCAAACTAGATCACAAAACAAGAAGCAAATGGCACAACAACAAGGTCAAAGTTCCTAGTTGAACATTCCTCAAGACCCTAATAACGGGGAAAACATCTCCCAAAATCCCACTAACGGTGTAAACGCCTCTCAGGATCGTAACAATGGTGTGAACATCCCCCAAGACCCTCATAATGGTACATCATCACAATATGACAACAACGAACAAAATAATTCAATACCTACTAATGAAAACATGATTAATCAGCCTGAAGTTACTGTCGATGAATACCTAAGCAATCCCACTAACGTCCAGATGAAAGATCACCTCCTTGACAAACGTGGGGATAAGATCCTCACTACTCTACTCATGAAAGGAGTGAAACCACCATCTGGTTTTGACATGTCATAGTATACCAACACTCAACCTCCACTAGTACATCAAGATCCCAAAAATGTTCCCATAAATTCCTATGTTCCTGAGGGTACACCAGTAGATAACTAGTATCATATTGAGTTTGGAAATGTTGTGATACATCAGGTTACCAACTACCCTCCCATTCCATCTGTTGTACCTACCACATCATCTGATCCTTATGATCCATATGCCTATGGCATGCCACCAATTATCCCGTTTTCTCTACCATTGCCACCACAGTATCCCGGTCAACAACTTGTCAACACTGGGGGCAACCATTTTCTCGCATTGATGCCACCACTAGGATCTATGACCACAAGCAACATCATACCAAAACCTCAGGGTAATAACCCTCATCAATCCATTACTTCATAGACCTAGCCATAACATGCAACTATCCCATCGCAAGCACCACCACAACATACTACTACTGTTTCCATATGACAACCTCCTTATAACATCCTCTTTTAGTATAACATCCTTGACCATCTAGGAAAGACCGCAACACAAATATCAATCCTAGATTTGCTAAAGTCTTCTCCTGTACCAAAAATTTGACAAAAGCTTTTACAGATACCTATGTCCCCAATGACATTGACCCCACATAATTCCAAGCTTTGCAGGACATCTTTCATCAACCTACCAACTAGGTTTCAAATAAAATGACATGCCTACCATCAATGCCAATCATAAATGACCCCTCCAATATCAAGTCCTCGTCCCGACATAAAGTAAAAAGGGTCTTGATAGATAATGGCACTGCTCTCAATCTTTGCACATTAAAATTCATAAAGCAGGTAGGATATCCCCACATTGATATATATAATCAGATCATCACTATAAAGGCTTATGATAATGCAAAAAGAGATTATGAAGGGGTTATTGAGCTTCCAATTCAAGTGGGTCTTGTTATACAATACACCACCTGTCATGTCCTTGATTTGGACCTCCCCTACAATATTCTCCTCGGTCAACCATGGATCCATGCCATGCAAGCCGTCCCATCCACCTACCATAAATGCTTAAAATTCCCATTTAATGGAATGGAAGTTATAATACAAGCCAATCCTTAGCCTTTTGAATACTGTCGTTCACTTGAAGCTTCGTTCCCCCACTCCCATTACTGTCCAGGAGTTGAAATGGGACCACTTCCGACATCTTCATCCAATCCATGATCTAATTCATCACCCCTCACCACATCCGACCCATCTTCTACATCCGATTCAACTATCACCAAGGTCTAGATCCTTGACAAGGGGTGTGGTGAGTATGAAATCCATACTGCTTTAAACATGGCAACCATGCCACCCTGACCACACACATATGGTCAAACCTCCAAATATACACCAAATAAGGAAGAAAAGGTAGTCATCTTGAGCTCCAAAAATGCAGGCACTAGCACTTATGTATCTTTTGAGTTACGAGAGTATACGATTGAAGATGATATAAGTCAATGGATAGATCGAGAAGAACCTGAACCTAATCCTTTAAAGGAATATTTTCAAGAAATGTACCCTTGGCCCTCTAAGTACGCTAAAAAGTTCAATTATCAGGGGGGAGGTCTTGGTCCAGAAGAGATTGGAAGAAAGCAACCGATCAATACTTTTCTACGTCCAAAAAATTTAGGCTTAGGCTATGACAAAAAGAAAAAGGGTCCCATAGCATCGACTAGTACCTCTAACAATGTCAGTGCAAGCGATGGTCTTTTGGAAGCTATACCAGAAGAATAATGCATCATATACACGCACGATGATGTAGACCATGTGGACCTTTCTTCCATGTTTGAATGCCTATCCATTTGCACCATTAGCGTTTTACTTCACCATCCCGAGCTCATCGATTGGGACCAATGTGACAACACACCTACCCACTCACTTACCTCAATGGATACCTATGTACACCTCAAGGGATTGGGGGAAGATGAATTCCCTGTTCGCAAAAATAAGAAAAGGAAAAATCCAAAAGGGTCACCTAGTGAAAAACCTCCTTGAGACACTTTTTTACCCAGAAAAAAGTGAAAACAAAGGACATATCTGACAGTGAAAACCTCAGTGAGGTGCCGGAAGATGGGGACGTTCATCTTCCCCTTGTAGGAACACAATGGTAGGAACGATCATCCATCTTGATAGAAAACCTCCTTGAGGCACTTCTTGACCCAGAAAAAGTCAAAATAAAGGATGTATCTGACGGTGAAAACCTTCGTGAGGCACCGAAATATGGGGATGTTCATCTTCCCTTGTAGGAACACAATGGTTTGAATGATCATCCATCTTGATAGAAGAAACACAAGAAATCAATTTGGGAACTGAAGAAGATCCCAAAGTCACTTATGTAGCCAAAGCATTATCAGAAGAAGAATATTCCACCATCTCCACGACCATCAAGGAAAGCAAGATCAATTTTGCATAGGCATATTCAGACACGCCTAGATGAGACCCTACCTTGGTTGTACACCATCTAGATGTACATCCTGATGCAAAACCAATTATGCAGAAGCTCCGCAAAATGCACTCACAAGTTGCCCTATTGGTCAAGAAAGAATTGGAGAAATTGTTGGAAGCCAAATTTATAAGACCCATTGACTACTCTGAATGGATCTCCAACATTGTGCCAATAGCCAAACCTAATGGGGATGTCAAAATATGTACAGACTTCTAAGATCTCAACAAGGCGTGTCCTAAAGATGGATTTCCTTTGTTGAACATAGATATGACGGTTGATTTAACTACAAGACATGAAATGATGTCCCTCATGGATGGATTTTATGGATATAATCAAATTAGGATTTCACCTGAAGATCAACACAAGATGGCCTTCACCACACCCTGGGGTACATTTTGTTATAATGTTATGCCCTTCAGGCTTAAGAATGCAGGGGCAACTTATCAGCGTGCAATGACTATCATCTTTCATGATCTTATCCACATTATCATGGAAGAATATGTTGATGATCTATTAGGAAAATCAAAAACTAGAGCAGAACACCCTACAGTCCTAAGAAAGATCTTTGAATGGTTAGAGCACTACAAGTTGCATCTAAATCCAAAGAAATGTGTGTTTGGGGTTACATTGGGAAAACTGTTGGGTTTCATTGTCTCTCGCAGGGGCATCGAAGTTGATCCAACAAAGGTTAAATAAATCATGGATATGCCTCCACCACGTAACCCAAAATAGTTGAGAAGCCTTTGGGGTAAACTTCAATCCATCTGGCAGTTCATTGCTCAGTTAGCCGATAAGTTTTATTCATTCACTCACCTATTGAAGAAGGATAACGCTTTTAAATGGACTCAGCAATGTCAACTTGGCTTTGATAAGATTAAAGAATATATATCTCATCTACCAATTCTTATGCCACCAATCCCTGGTAAACCACTCCTGTTGTACATTTTTGCTACTTCAATGGCACTGGGGGCATTGTTGGCCCAACACGATGATTCATCCAAAGAAAGATCCATCTATTACATTAGTTGTACCTTGGTTAGCTATGAACTAAACTATTCTCCAATAGAAAAATCCTACCTAGCTATGGTTTTCATCTCATAGAAACTCTGACATTACATGCTCAGCCATCTAGTAAAACTCATCTCCAAGGTTGATCCATTAAAATACTTGTTATCCAAAATAATTTTAACTAGTCGCATGGCTAAGTGGGTAATGCTTCTAAGTGAATTTGATATTGAATATGTGGATTAGAAGGCCATTAAAGGACAAGTGATAGCAGATCAGCTAGTTGATGCTCCCTTACTTGATGCATATCCTTTGGTAATGGAATTCCCTGATGAAGAAGTTTGTACAGTAGCAAAAGCCACCACGTGGACACTGTATTTTGATGGGTCATATACACACAACAGATCGGGGGAAGGTATCTTGTTTGTCACCCCCCAAGGTGATTATATTCCAAATTCATTTAGACTTGCCTTTCCATGCACCAACAATATAGCAGAATATGAAGCTCTTCTCACTAGCCTTCAAATTGCAATCAAATGGAATATCACTTAAGAGTCTTTGGCAATTCACAATTAGTCATCAAACAATTCAATGATGAGTTCTTAACAAAGGATGAGAAGTTGCTACCCTATAAGCACATGGTGGATGAATTTAAGAAAGCTTTCACCTCTATTCAGTTTGATCAGATTCCCAGAATACAAAACAAAGTTGTCGACGCAATGGCTACAATTGGTTCCTTGATGGCTATACCTAAAGATCAGACAAAATGTGAATTCCTGATTGAAAAAATTTTAATCCTTGTATATGATATCCTTGAGAGTGAGATGGTGTGCGAAATTCTAGGCCCTGCATCACCATGGTATCATGAAATCTATGCTTATCTCCATGACAACATCCTACTCACTGACCTTACCCAAAATCAATGCACATTATTTATCCAACATACATCCCATTACACCATCATAGGTGACACTCTCTATCATTGTGGATATGATGGGACTTTTCTTCAGTGTCTAAACAAGGCTGAAGCTCACACTGCGTTAACAGAGGTACATAGTGGTGTTTGTGGATCCCACTCAAATGGCATGGCCTTAGCAAAGAAGTTTCTAAGGGCTAGTTATTATTGGCCTATGTTGGAGCATGACTCTGGTGACTTTGTGAAAAAATGTTTACCTTGTCAACAACATGCAGACCTAATACATGCTCCTGCTCAAGATCTGCAACCTATTGTAGCACCATGGCCCTTTTCTCAGTGGGGTTTTGATTTAGTCAGCAAGATATATCCCCCATCTTCTAATGGTCACACCTTCATTATCACTTCCACTGAGTACTTCACTAAGTGGGTGGAAGCCATACCACTCTCCCAGATAATGGGTACTTAGATCTCCAAGTTCATCCTATACCATATCATCTGCAGATATAGTATCCCTTCCACCATCATCTCTGAAAATGAAGTAACCATTCAAAATGATCTATTTAGGATCTAGGACTATTGCTTTTAGAATGCGTAACGTAAAAGATCACTTAATTACAATGCTCAAATGAACAAATTAACATAATATAAATGCCAAGATAATGAACTAAAAAGAAAGAGAGAAGATAAAGAGGAGACAAACGCAATTGATAACGGAGTTCGTCCCTAAGGACTACGTCTCCGGGCCCCTCTCCAACAGAGTGACCGATCCGATTATACTCCAAAAATAGTTACAATTGCTTCAATGACTATCTCCTTCAAGCACAGCATCATAACGTTCCTCTGATGTGCGGAAATGTCTGCAAAAATCTCCCGAGAATTCTCTCGTTCTCACCACCTAGACTTGGCAAAACAAGGCCTACATCCCTCTTTTTATACTTAAAATTTGCCTAATTAGGCTTAACCATCAAATTAATTGCATATCTCCCCCTATCAGTTCGTACAACTCCTCTGGTATCCCCATTTGGCTTCTGGTTTAGGTTGTTAGGGGTAGTTTTACATTTTTATGGCTTAATTAGCCATTATGTTATGGCTCGGTTAACAAACACACAACAAAACCAAACTATGGCCATAAGATATTCAGACATATCGCATGGTCTACCAGTTGTTCAGCCTTTTAGTGGCCGTGGGGTCGGCGGTTCCAACCCCACCGGCCTCGCTTTATAACCAATACCCGAATTGATAAACAATAAAAACAACCGGCGCTAAACATATACCGACAGCTATATTTGTGCAATGGTTAGCAGCGATGCGCCAAAATTGGAGGTTTCGGTTGAATCACAACAATTTTTTGTTAAAACAAACTTATTATTTGGCGGAACATTGCAAGCGCTGCGATGCCGATGTCGTGCCATTATTGGCAAAACATCGCAGATGTGTCCACTAGCGTGGATGATGCGTACATGGACTATGAGCCATGTCTCTCCTTGCTATTCATTTGACTGGCATTTCGATCATCCGTGTCGAGCTCTAGTCATGCGAGGAGATCTTTGATGTGTATTGACTAAAGCTGCCACCTCAGCGATTGGGTGTCGCGGTACCCGTGTCATCATCACAGTTGGCTCTATCACAGATGACTCACACTTGCGTGTCTTGTCAGAATTAGTCCATGTGGATTTAGATGCGATCGCGGTGACACATCGATTATGATTGACGTCATCGGTTGTACCTTTCAAGTTGATTGAAGTTTGACTACTTCTAGCAGGCATACAGCGTCGGTTCGGCCAGCGAATGCCATCGAGATAGATCTGGCGAGCTCTTAGCTACGATGACAGCGGGTTCCGATCAATTTTGAGATGATTTTTCACCTTGGATGCCCTGAGCGGTTGACTAAGTTTGACTAGAAGTAACTTGCACAAACGGAGTCCTTTTCACCCCATTCAAGTTGCGTTGGAATCAGGACATTGTTCTCTTTCTGATGGTGCTAAATTCTAGAGTATTGGGAACGCTTCAATTTTCATTGAAAAATTGTTCCACAGGATCAAAAACTAGGTTGTAAAAGAGCTCTATAACACCTTTCATATCCACCATCGGTGGTCCATTCCCTACTACCCCCAAGGTAATGGACAGGCGGAAGCCACTAACAAGACTCTAATCAAAATCTTGAAAAAGGTTGTTAACAGTACTGGCTGAGATTGGAACCTCCACATCCACTCCACCCTTTCGGTTTACTGCATATCCATCCACACTCCCACTAGTGCCACTCCATTTTCCCTAGTCTATGGTGTTGAATCCATCTTGTTGATTGAAGTTGAAATCCCATCTCTGAGAATATCTTTAAAGAATCTCATCATCAAAGAAGAATCAAGGGTTGCTCACCTTGCCCAATTGGAGCTCCTAGATGAAAAGAGGACCAGAGAATATAATCACCTTCAAGCGTATCAGAATCATCTCAAGAGGAGTTATAACAAGAAATTTCATCCCCGACAATTTAACATTGGAGATCTAGTTCTTAAAGAGAATCAATGAACCCAACAGGACTAAGACAAGAAGGGGAAGTTTGAATCTAATTGGTTGAGTCCTTATGTTATCACAGAAAAATATGGATTAGGGGCTTACCACCTTGCAACACCTAAAGGGGAACCCCTCGAAGAGCCTATCAACATAATGCACCTAAAGAGGTTTTACACTTAAATTAGTTGGGTCCTCCTATCTTGCCATAATCTAAAAAATACAAAAAATAAAAATAAAAAAATTCAAAAATAGTAAAGATAAATAAGTTCATCCTATGGTGAAAACCACCTTTGGTGGCACCTTGGATAAGTACGGTTGGTGAAAACTTGGTAACAGGAATCATCTATAGAGAGCTTAATCATTATCTACCTTGTGTCCTAATTACTACATGTCTCCGTTCATCCTATTTTTACATCCTATCTTATCATAAAATGGTCATGTCTATAATCGGCAATTAATTAAATATTTATTATTTAATTAATTTTCCTAGAATCCTCTATATATGATTAAGTTAATTAATTTAATTATATTGTTCATTCATCATTTTTCTTCCATGAAATTAAATAAATTTATTTTATTTAATTATTTTCATATGTCCACTTAATTAATTAAATAAATACATATTATTTATTTAAATTAATTATCATTATTTAAATTTAAATTAAATCTTTTGATTTAATTAAGTTTAAATATTTCTCTTTCTTCTATTTTAATTTCTTCTTCTAATTAATTAAATATTTCATTTAATTAATTTCATAAAAGTGATTTAATTAAATAAATCTTATTTAATTAAAGATCTTATGCTTTCTTTCTAAAATCATAACTAGATATTTTATTATCTTCTATTTTCTTCTCATATCATTAAATATTTTATTTAAATATGAGATCTTTTGCTTTTTTCAAAAATCTTGATTAAAGCTTTCTTCTTATCACAAACTTTCTTCTACTTTTAAAAGCTTAATTAAATATTTTATTTAATTAAGAAAAGCTGAATATCCTCCACAAATAAATAATTGAATTTTTAATTCATTATTTATCAGCTTTTAAATCTTTCTTTTATTCTTTTAAAGAAAGATGATTTCTTATCTTCTTATCTTTTCCCTCTTTCTTAAAAATGGAAAAATCTTGTTTTTAGGTTTCTTCTATTTTCTCTTCAGTTTCATCCATCTTCAACCGTTTGATCTGTCAAGAATTATCATAGCCATTGATCATATCAGCCAATCAGAAGCTTTTGAAAAATCTATAAATACAACCTCTCACAATTCATTTAGGGGGTTGATTCTTTAGTATCCTCATTCTGTCAAAATTATTCTTCAAATATTCTATCTTTCATCCAATCATTCTCCTTCAAACCTTTATCACATTGTTATGCTGCAGAATTGAGCAACCAACATTCCTCCATTATCAACCTTCAAAATCTTGCATTCTTAGTATAGTATGCATTTAATTTATATCTCATTCTTCAGTAGGCTACTTCATTGAGCTTGGCATTCCAGATCTGAGAGAAACTTGAGCAAAGACAATATTTGGAGATAGAGGAGCAATAAGGCGACTTGACGCCATTAGCAGTTTGCTTATTTTTTGTTTTCTTTTGGTTTCTTTCATTTTAATGTTTTATTGATTGTGTTGTTATTGATTTAAATTGATCATATTTTTCATACACACATAATAATTTGGCACCAAGTGGGGCCTATGCCCCATTTTAGACTTCTTTCTTGCAATTTTTCTTGCGGGTTTGCTACTTGAGGTTTTACGACATCCGAAAGTAAATAGAGGAAGATCAATTTTTTTCTTTTTCGCGGTACTTTGGCACATTTAAAATTTGTTTAGCATTTGGGCATTTTCTGCGGCGCATCTAGGAAGCTTAATTAGGCGCATCACGGGAGTTTCTGACAGTGCATATGTAGTGCAGTTTTTAGGCATATGAAAACACATTTTTAACATCGGCAATTTCTGATTTCTGCGGCACATCGAGGGTTTTACATTTGTGCATGGGAGTTCTGTAGCACATATGGCGGTCTATTTTGAGTGCATAGTACATTGTTTTAACATGTGATTTTTTACAGTTTTTGCAAGCATCGAGGTTTACATTGTGCATCACAGGAGTTTCATGCGGCGCATATGTGAATTACCGTTTTAAGCGCGCTCGGCTCTGTTTTTAACATCTACTTGAGTTTTACAGTTTTCTGCAGTGCATCCGAGACTTATTTTAGCGCATCTGGGAGTTTCTGTAGCGCATATGGTGTCTGTTTTAGCGCATACAGGGTCTTTTTTAGGATTTTCATAGGAAATCTTAAAATGGCCATATCTTGCTCATTTTTTGGTCTTTTTTAGAGATTTTTTTTTTGAAATGGGGTAGAATTTCATAAGCTATCTAATGGTGTAAGTGTTTATTATATTTAAAAAATTTATAGCTTTCAAATTCTCACATATTTGAAAAATTTTGCATGTTTTGAGATTTAATCACACTTTTGCTTGCATGCATGTGTTTCTTCTTGTCTTGGTGACTTTTTGGTGAATCATACGGAGCTGGAAAAGCATTGGAATCAGCCACAACAACAATTTGGAAAGCGAAAATAACCAGGTGCACATGTTTCATCCTTCATCTCTTAATCTTGTTTGTCACATCTTTCAATTTGGGACATAAAATCAAATCTTGTTTGATCACATCATTGCAATTGGATTAAAAAAAATCTTGTCTTCAATCACATTTCAAAAATTGGGTCTAAAATTAATCATTGTCTTCCATCACATCTTGATTTGGGATCTAAAAAGAATGAGTGCTTCATTGTTTTCTTCTAAACATTTCAATTTTCTAAAGGGAAATTAATCACTGTGAGCGTGAATCAAGTGTGTGTGTCTTCCAAAACACCTCACTTGGTTCGCTTTTGTCATACCCTTTTTAGGAGGCCTGCTTGGAGCACACACCCCTCCAAGGGATGACCTCAATCAAAGTGTGAATCGAAAGACACGCTTGTTTGGAAGTTGGAATCTTGTCACTCTGAGCTAAGCCCCAAAGAACTTTATACCTTTGGGAAGTGAAGGTGAAGGGTGGGTTACCCCTTTCTCCCAGCTTGTTGGCAGAATTTTGCTTTCAAATCATCTGTAGTCAACCTTGTTCAAACTAGTTTGAAACTTAACTGGACATACACCACTTGATTAGTCATAGGGCTTGTTGGTGTGTCTTCTATGTGTGCTTGTTATTACATTATTCAAATTTCAAAATTCAAACTTGCTTATGTGTCTTGTGTGAGTGATTTATAGTTGTACATGTGTGATTCATTTAAACATTGTCCAATCAAGCTAAAAACCAAACACATAAAGTCACTCTACACATTCTTCCAACACATTCATATCCAATCATCATCAACCCTAATCAATCCAAGTCTTCCAATCTAACCATTCCACATCATCACCATTACCACTTGTCAAAATGGTCATAATCATAAACAAGCCCAATCCTAAACCTAAGCCCGAGATCATAATTCAAGGAGTCCCTTTCTATAGTCCAAATAATGAAACAAAACCAAAACCTAAAATCAGACTTCGAGGGGCTTCTCCTTCCACCTCATACCAATCTAATCCATCCACTTCTTCATGTGTCAGTACCACATCAACCTATCAATCCACATCACGACAAACACATGTGAATTTAAGTCCACCTAGGCCACAAAATCAAGAGCCTTTAAGTTCTAATGCAACCATTCACAAGGGGAACACTGATATAGGTTATGTACTCTCGAAGTATATCATACCACTATACAGTAAAAATAAAAATCCTAAGCCAACGCCTTCCACCCATACACCTACAAAGGATGTGACCCAAGGGCTACAAGCAAGGAATCAAACATCGCCATGTCATTCAACTCATACTCTTGAACATACAAAAGAGTCCTCAAACACCATGCCAAGTCCTTCAAGCCAACCATATCATCCACAACCCCTTGAGCCAATTCCAGAGTCTCCCTTCGTAAGTCCAAATCACCCTCTATCATGCTCCTATATTGTTGACCATCAAGAATATGACAAGTCTCTCCATGAGAAATCCCCTTCCACCTCCATTCCAATAAGTCATGAGGTATTTCAAGAGCACAATCCTAAACATGTGGAAACATTACCCCCTCATCCACATAAAGATCAAAACCCTCCCAATGATTCCATTCATAACATACCTAATACTGTTCATGATCAACCTTCCATCTTTGATCAAGACCCCTTTTATGATCAAGAAGACCATGATGATCCTCTTAGCCAACTTTATGCATTCCATGGTCAAGAGCTTTCCACCTCACCCATCCATGATTCACAAACATCCACTTCCCTTGATGAGACATATGCCTCCCAAGAACACATACAAGATCAAACAAATACATTGGATCTAAGTGAACACAATGCTAATCAAGATCCTAATGATCCTCCATCACCCACAATTGACCCCATTGAAAGTCCTCCATCCTATCCTATTGGTCTTTCCACCCTCATTCATGAATGTTCCTCCTTAGAACAACAACAACCATTATCTTCCCAAGCATTATTTTCTCCATCCAATAAGGAACTCATGTCTAGTGTTCCACCTACACCTAGTCTCATTGTCCATTGCACACTCCAAAACATGAACCACCAAGATAAAGGTCTAGACCTTCATGAACAAGATATTTTGGAGCCCGTCCATGTCAAAGTCCCTCCACGCTCTTATGACCTTGGACCTACACCCCAAGGACAACAACCTAAAGATGTTGGTACTTCCTCCATGCATCCTAAGTCCACTTTCCATCATAAATCCTATCATATGCCTAAAACATATGTTGTCATTCCACCACCATCATCCTACAAATGTCAAAAGCATGTGACCATACACCTTCCACCATCCATTCTACCACCATTACTTCCAACTCCTAATATCCCTCGATCCACTCTACCACCATTGCTTCCAACTCCTAATATCCCTCCATCTAATCTACCTCCACTTCTCCCAACACCTAATATCCCCATTATCCAATCCCCTTATCCCTCCATCCATAAATACCCTAACATTCCTAATCATGACCAACAAATGCACACAGTGTATAAACATGAAGCTTCCACTCATTCCACCAAACCCAAGGGATTCAAAAGCAATAATTCCAATGCCTCTACCTATAAAGTCAAAAATCCTAAGGTTTCTTGTGCCTTAGGACATCAATACAAAAAGTCAAAGAAAAATCCATCTAAAAAGTTATATAAGCCCATACCTCCAAAAGTAAAGGCCAAAACTAAAATGGTTTAGGTACCTAAGAAAAAAGAAATCAAGTCAAATGAGGAATTTATATCACAAAAATCCCAACTATCCACTTCCGTCCCACATTCTCATTCCATTCAAAAGTCTCAAATTCCTAAAACCCACAAGCAAAATAAAAATCATAAAAATACTAAGTCTATGTGGGTACCTAAATCACTTCATCCACCACCTCCTAAGCAAACATCTCCATTGCTTCCTACACCCCATCCACATCAAAAGCTTCAATGTTTATCACAGTGTGTGCAACCATTGGTCATGGTTCCCTTCCACTTCACTACTATCCTACATATCTTCCCAATCACCTCCCTATAGTCCATGCTTTTGCATAAACCTTGCATCCATCCTTTTGCACAAGTCCTCATCAATCCACATCATCATCCACTATTCCCCATCCATTCTTACATAAGACTTTCATAATCCGCCATCTACCTAATCCATCCCTTTCATGTCATCCCTTACCAACATCTATGAGCATAATGACATTTGACATGGTCCATGCAATGACATCCATCTAGTGGGACTATCGCCTTTCACAAAACTAGAAACTTGATTCCCTCCTATCCATATTCGCCTTCTCCTATCCAAAAATTCAAAATAGACAAAATCAAAACAAAAAAAATTAAAAAAAAGTAAAGAGAAATCGCTTCATCCAACGGTGAAAACTTGGTAAATAGGCGCCCTGGATAAGTACCATGATGAAAACCTAGCAAATAGGCATCATGTGTAGGTTTATCTTCTGCCACTTATACTTGGGGGCACAATGTCTTATCTATCCAACCTATCATTTTCATGTCATATCATTTCCATCCTACCTACCATCTTTAGCCATCATACATACCTATTATATTGAGTCCATTCATCCACCCTTCTTATTTTGATCTTGATTAAGATATAGGGGAAAAATGTTGAAACATGCTTTGGATATCTTTTGATATACCTCATCCTTCCAAACAAGCCTATCATTATCCTATTGCCATAAGCGTTGTCATGAAAAATCCTAAGTCTTGTACCTAGAATGGGGCATGTTATTCTTATGCAACATAGTCTTTGGAAATCACATCCTTGCTGTCTTATGATGCATACATCAATTTCATTCACTATGACTTATCCTTTCCATCCATCCATATATCATGAGCCTTTTATCCCTTATCCCATCACCCACCCTTTCATCCATCAATCCCCTTTAGCTCCTTGCACCTAGTCTTGGTTTTCCCATTGTCATTGGTATCTAGCACAAAGGCTACTCAAATTTTCATCCTTTGACACCTCCAAATATTCTCAAAAATCTAAAAAATCAAAACATCTCAAAACTCCAAAAAATTCAAAACATTTCAAAAATACAAAAAAATTAGAAAAAGTCCTGAAGAAATACAAAAAACAACAGAAAATATCCCCAAAAATACAAAAAAAAAAATATCCAACACAAATCCAAGCAATAACATCATTTCAATCACATCAATTCTTCTATCCAATCATTCAACCATTCCACCAAATCAATCATCTTCGTCAAAACCATTGCAACCAATCCACTCAATCACAATCATTCTAATCAAATCAATTCTTCAATTCAATCAGTCGATTATCTAATCAAATCACTTCAACCTAAATCATTCCAAACACATCAATTCTTCTATTCAATTCATCACATCCTATCATCCAATCAATCATCATATCATTACAAATAGTTTCTTCAAATCAATCAAATCATCTTCAATCATTCCGAGCAATAATCCAAATGCAAGTCAATCCTTAATCCATACCAATCAAGTTAATCAATTTTGTCAAATTATCCAATCACATCCTTTGGTCTTGATCCTAATCTTGTCTTAAACCAAATCAACCAACCAATCAATCAATTATCACCATCCTTGTGTTGCTCTAGGGACATGCTGCTCCCCACAATGACAACACTATCATCATCATCAATCAATCAATCAATCAACGGTTTACAGCTTGACAGGGTCAATGTCTTGTTTGTTTTTGTATCATTTGTGCATGCTTGCTTGCTCGCTTGTGTGTGTTATCATTTTATCTTGCATTTGTATCAAATCCATATCATTCCAGTTAATATTCATATCTTGTGTGTGTTGGAATATCTTTTTGCATTATCCTTTGCATCTAAGGTCACATCATACCTTTTGTGCATTGGGACTTTAATGCTCTAAGTCTACTTCCTCATACATTTAGACAAGGTTGTATTGCACTGGGGCACGAGACACATCATCACCTTGGTCCTTATACCTTGGTGCATAACATCTATTGCTATATCAAACATCATGGTTGCTCACTTTCATTGCAGCATAATGCATCCTTTCATCTCCTTCATCCATATTCTCTCTTACATCATTCAACTTATCCCTCCTTTATCATTTCATTTCATTTCGAGAGAATACCTGTGTTTGAACAACCCACTTATCCTCTCGAGGGGGCATCATCGACATCAAAAATCAGAAACATATCAGGGGCAAAAAAAATTATTTTTCTTTGAAGCAATGCATTTCACACATCACTTCAAAGAGGGGAAAAATGTATACGCATAAAAATGGTCATGTCTATAATCCTGGCAATTAATTAAATATTTATTATTTCATTAATTTTTCTAAAAATCCTCTACATATGATTAAATTTAATTACTTTAATTATATTATTCATTCATCTTATTCTTCCTTCATAATTAAATAAATTTATTTTATTTAATTATTTTCATATGTCCACTTAATTAATTAAATAAATACATTTTATTTATTTAAATTAATTATCATTGTTTAAATTTAAATTAAATCTTTTGATTTAATTAAGTTTAAATATTGCCTTTTCTTCTATTTTAAAATTCTTCTTCTAATTAATTAAATGTTTCATTTAATTAATTTCATAAAAGTGATTTAATTAAATAAACTTTATTTAATTAAAGGATCTTGTGCTTTCTTTCTAAATCACAACTAGATATTTTATTATCTTTTGTTTTCTTCTCATATCATAATTAAATATTTTATTTAAATATGAGATCTTTTGCTTTTTTCAAAAATCCTGATTAAAGCTTTCTTCTTGTCACAAACTTTCTTCTACTTTTAAAAGTTGAATTAAATATTTTATTTAATTAAGAAAAAGATGAATTTCATCCATAAATAAATAATTGAATTTTTAATTCACGCAATCTTTTACTTTAAAGAAAGATGATTTTATCTTTATCTTCTTTTCGAAATGTAATCTGAGCTGTTTATTTTTTCAGTTTATCCTTTCACCTATTTTCTGATCTCACAAGAATTATCATAGCCATTGATCATATCAGCCAATCAGAAGCTTTTGAAAACTCTATAAATACAACCTCTCACAATTCATTTAGGGGGTTGATTCTTAAGTATCTTCACTCTGTCAAAATTATTCTTCAAATATTCTATCTTTCCTCCATCATTCTCCTTCAAACCTTTACCATATTGTTATGCTACAGAATTGAGCAACCAACATTCCTCCATTATCAACCTTCAAAATCTTGCATTCTTAGTATAGTATGCATTTCATTTATATCTCATTCTTTAGTAGCCTACTTCATTGAGCTTGGCATTCCAGATTTGAGAGCAACTTGAGCAAAGACGAAACGCTGGAGATAGAGGGCAATAAGATGACTTCGAAGAAACTGCCATTAACAGTTTGCTTATTTCTGTTTTTCTTTTGGTTTCTTTGATTTAATGTTTTATTGATTGTGTTGTTATTGATTTAAATTGATCATATTTTCATACACACACTATCTTATCCTATCACTTCATCTACATCATGACCTTAGCCACTTGGTATCTTTTGATTGAGCATTGGATGATAATATGCTACTCATCATCTTGAGCTTTTATCCTAATCTAATCTTATGTCGTTAGTTTTGTCATCTCGGTCCATCTTCATCTAGGACCCTTCATCATGTCGGTCTCCACTTAGGTCTCATCCAGTCATGTTCGCTTTGACAAACTACGTTGCCCCTGTGCTTTCACATAGGAAAGGTTGATCATTTGATCTACCCCCGGGGAATTTTGACCATCCTATGATGGGCATCCATCATCTATCTTCATCGTCCCCTTTTCGCTTCTATCCATGGTCAGTCGTTGTTTGTCTTTTTCTGAACTACGTTGCCCCTGCGCTTTCACATAGGCAAGGTCGATATTTTGATCCACCCCTGGGGCCTTTTTTACTTTACTTTGTTGGCATCGCATTGGTCTCCATTGGTCCTCTTTCTATTTTTATCCATGGTCTTTTCTTGAACTACGAGGGCTATGCGCTTTCACATAGGCAAGGCTAATCTTTGATCAGCCCCTGAGCCCCTAGGTCGTTAGGGTGTTTTGGTCTTATGTTGGTCTTTTCTCTTGTCTCTTGCGTCATGTTGTCAAGAGTTCACTTATCCAGCTGGTTCTTCACAAATGAGATCCTCTAGTTTCAGAAGATCTAGTTGATGACAAAAATTCTGCATCATCTGGGTCATTTTACTTTAGTATCCATCATCAGTCTCAACAGGATGCATCCTTCCTAACATACCTCATCAACCCCATCCATCCTTTTGATCCTATGGCAAAGGATATTTGAATTTTATTGCGATCTTTCAATGCTTTTGGCTTTAGTTTATTGTTTGAGCTCCCTATTACAACTAGTCACAGTTGCCATAATCTATCATATTATGGTGTGTTTTGATTGGTTAACATAGGGGCATCTCTTGATAGTTTATTGTTGCTGTCTATTGGGTTGTTCCCACGTAGTACCCACCAGGATCTCCAAGATCCTATGTTATGTTGGGGACATCCCTTTGTGCTTGAGGTTATTCCAATACCTAGCTCAACCAAGGTTTTCGTGACTTTGGGGTGTTGGGATAACCCTGTTTGTTGTGTTTGTTTTATGCATCAGAGGCTAACTTTCCTTGGTTTCATATACCCTGGCACCTGGTGTCTTATGCTATAGCAAAAATCAGTGCTCCGAAGATGGCTTACTAAAATTAAGATTGCATTTCATAATCATTCTCATTGCATCCATTTTTATCCACTAACCTGTGATTTTGGTTGTGCAAATATTTTCCTTTTCTCTCCCGTTCTCGGGATGTCAATAATTTTGACAAGTGCAATTTCCTATCATCTACTCATATTTCTATGCAAGTCCTTATTGACACTTAGGTTTATTACATGTTGCATTACAGGTTCATTTCATTTTATTCTAAGCATTTTAGATTCATTTTATTTATTCATACATTACCACATTAGTTTACATACATCACTACATGCATCACATGCGTCCATAAATTGTACATAAAGTCATAAATCATGCATCACATTAGGTCCATACCCATCATACATAAAATCATAAATCATCCATCATACTTATGTTCATGTTGCATTATACGATAATGGCATTAACATTATTTTGTTTCTATGCCCATACATTAGTCTATACCATTAACATTCATCTCATTAAGACCATATTCATTATGCATAAAATCATAAGTCATGCATAAAATCATAAGTCATGCATAAAATCATAAATCATGCATCTCATTAAGTCCATATTAATCATACACAAAACTATAAATCATGCATCACATTAGGACCATATCCATCATAGATAAAATTATAGAACATGCATCACCTCTTGCATCACACATGTTAGTGGCATCCATATAAAACTCAATATATACCATCATAAACATGTCGTCATCATAAAATCATACACATACACATATGCATAAATAGAATCATCCATCATAAACACAACATAGTGTCAATAAGGGCTATCGCTTATCATATAAATATCAAAACCAAATATCCATCACATGGTCCATAATAATGTCCATCAATACATGTCCATTGTATACATCCAATCACAAAATAAAATACAAGTACAAGGATCTACATCACTACTACTTTGTACTATCCATCCACCCTACACCCATCAAAATCTAGTATCCCGTCATCTACCAAAAGAGTTGCCCATGTCTGACCTCTGTGGAGAATCGGGCACTGGCCCCCTAAAAGGGAGGATCCCCTATGACTCAGTGTATCCTTGGCTCCGTGTCCCTAATGACTGGGATGGCGCGAGCATCTGAGGAGTCTGTTGCACATACTGAAATGTGTGTTGTACTAAATCTAGAACTATGTGTTGATAGGCAATCATCCAATAGTTCACCTCCCTCATGTACTCAAAACTCTCCATGGCCTGATATCTAGCGGCATTCCACTGATGTATGTACCTATCTCAGTCTCTGGTAATGAGTCCCCTCTCCTGTGTCCATGCATCCTAAGCCAACCCCAGCTGATCTCTCTCTATTGTCAGTCGTGCCACCTACTCTGCGGCCCTATCCCTCTCATCCTGCATCTGTGACTGCAAATCCTATATCTGAGACTATAATCTCTGTACCTCTAACTCTATCTCCATCCCCTCACCCTGGGCTACCTGTGCCTAACCCTATGCCACATCTCTCTCTGCGATCTCTGCTCGAGCCACTGTTGCATCCCTCTCTCCCTGAAGGGTCTGTATCTATCTCTGTAGGGCACCCATCTCCTCCTGCATCCCCTGTATCTGCATCTTTCCTCTATCTCTCTCACCCTGCAAACCCTACACCTCTACATGAAATGTGTCTCTCTCTCTATACAAGCTCTAACCATGCCTCTACTGCCTCCACCCTTGCCCTTGCCTCCCCTAGAGTTGTCTCTATAGTAGAAACCCTCTCCTGGAGCTTCATCCTCTCCCCCAACAATCCTACCATTTGTACCCTCAACATCTCCATCTCCCTCTTAACCTACTGCTGACACTCTACTAAGACCTGCTCTGCTACCCCTCCAGACTCTTGTTGTCCCCATGCCTGTGCTATGGTCATCACTACCTATAATATGTCCCACTCCCAGGTCACCCTAGCTAGCTCACCCCATACTCCCTCCATCTCTGCTTGTAGCTCATCCCTCTCCCTCTTCACATCATGTACCTCTGTGGTCAAATGCCCCACAATGAAACCATAATCTCACTTCCCTGCTGCCTCCACTCTTTGCACCTCATCCTCTACAATCTTCAACTTTTTTTCTGTCATTCATAGCCTCTCCTAGGCCCCCCTCAATAAAAAAATAAGATCCTCAACTAGTGCAGTTGGTATTACTACAAATGGTTCCACCATGTGCACATCAACATCCATCGCATCCATCCATGTCTCTTCATAACCCTGCTCAACCCTGCTCGTCACTCAAATCCTCCTTGGCTGTCCTCTCCTCCCCACCCTCATATGTCGTCCTACAACCCTCTCCTCCATCTCAAGCTCCTCTCCCTCCTCACTCATCCCTATCTCCATCACGTGGGGCTCCTGCTCTGCCCCAATCTCTGTTTGGACCCTCTTCGTCATCTACTCTTCGTCACCCTCCCTAGTTGTTCTTCGACCTCAGTCTCACCCTGTCCTCCATCTTGTTGTCCTATAGCCCCCGCATCCTCTTGCTCAGCCCCATTCCTCACTAGAACTCTCCTCAGTCGTACTTTTCTCCCTATGCTCGTCTACTAACCTACAGATCTCACCTCCCCCGTCGGCACATCCAACATCTCAATCTTTGATCCCCCCATCCCTCTATCATGTCGCATCCATCTATGGCCCTCTCCCATCGCCCGACAATCCTGCATCCAACCCCTCATATGCCTCCATCCTTTCTCTCTTCCCCCTCTACCGTCTCCTCCTCCTCCTCTCTGGCTATCCTCTGGCCCCAACCTCATCCTATCCTGCAACCCCTACATCCTCCTATTGTCCCTTGACTTTGGTTGCCTCCTATCCTCTCCACTATTGTCTGCTCCTCGTTGTGCCTGCTCTAGCCAATTGTTGCTCATCATCTGATCCAAACCCTAGAGCCCCCACGATGCATTGCGCTAGTGTAATCCTATCCTACCGATGGTTGCAAAACCACCTAGCATATCACACTATCACCCCTGCATCTATCACCCCAACAACCCTCCCAAAATAGGGCTCTAGCTCCACCAACTCCCAAGCTGCTCTAGTAGCTCTTGGTGAAATACGGGCTCACCATGGCCACTCTCAGTTGATCCGGCGAAACCTATCGGGACCTAGCAGGATATCCTGGGTAAGCCCAAACTATCTCACCACTCTGTCTGGCTGGTGTAACTCCACTATGCGAGGCTCCCTCCCAATCAAATAGCATCTACTCATGAATTAGTCTCAATGTCTCATCTCATCCTCCCTCCATCCCACAAATCGTCAAACCACGTATCAATGCCATACTATGTCCTCCTCCCGCAAGTCATCAAAGACTCTCCTCCACTCATCCATATCCCCCCTGCAACTCATAACGCAAAACCCAACCCTGCTCTTGCCCGTACCACCAAGCTACAGGCATTGTCTCCTTTGCCTGTCCTCCCTGCACCACTAATGGCCTAATAATACTAATATGCTACCAATCACATGCTTGTAATAAAGTCATGTGTGTCGCACTCACTACCTCTTGATAATAAATGGCATGCATATCTCTGTACAAATGTGCTAATACACATGTGCCCCATGAGAATTGTCCCTCACGTCCCTCGACAATATGTTGAATCACCTCCATAAACCGCAAACTGCAAAAATGCCTACTCTGATCTAGCAGCAATATCCCACTAATCAGTCCACACAGAAATAGTGGTAGTGCTAGCACCCTCGGTGACAAACATCAGTCCACATCTAACTGCCCTCTCTGCATGGGCAGATCATCTCGTCCAAATAACACAAAAATTGTGTGATCTAACTCTGCTCATGTTGACACCACCTCACTCACTAACCACCCTAGTAAGGGCAACCTCAATATACGCCACACATCCTCTAGTGTAACTTTCATCTCCCCCATCAGAAGATGGAATTTTGATGTCGTAGAACTCCATTTCTCCATGAGTGTCGTCAACATTGCTCGATGGGCCCTCATCGGCGGGTAGTCCAAAAAATGCAATAATCCTGCCTGCTCCAAGGAATAATGGTTTGCTTTGGTCATGGCCGCTCTAGTTGCTGCTAACACCTCTGAGTGTCTCCCATGGGTCCGCACCGAGTCGAAACTCTACAACCACACCACTTCACATGTCAATCTGTTTACCTATCTCCTGGCCCCAAGAAAACCTATTGCTAATTTTTCCTCTTTCTTCACTCTTTCTACCTTCTTGTGGTTTCTTTTCCTCTCCACCTAGGTTCCCCCTCATTTTGGGCACACTCGCCCTTCCCCGGGCTAATCTCCCCTAGTCAGTAGGCAAACCCGCCCCAGTCCTGGGGTGGACCCGCGCCAGCGTGGGGCAAACCCACCCTTGTTCGGGGTAGACCCACCTCGCATCAAGTGGACCTACCCTCAGTGCGGGGTGAGCTCACCACGGGCTGGGGTGAACCCGCCCCAGGCCGGGGTGGACCCGCCCTTGGTGTGGGGTGAGCCTGCCCCAGGTTGGGGCCCAAGCTGGGGCGAACCTGCCTGGCTTCGAGGCGGTCGCGCCCCAAGTTGGGGCAAACCCACCTGGCTTTAGGGCAGTCATGCCCTGAGTTGGGGCAGACCTACCCCAAGCTAAGGTAGACTCACCCCTATCTAGGGTGAACCCGCCCCAGCCCGAGGCCGATCTACTTCCAAATACCCATCTTTTTCTCCCCCCTTTTTACAAAAATCAATTGTTTTTATCTCCTACCCATTTTCCTACCCTATCCCCACAAAAAAACCCATGTTTTTTACGAAATATATTAAAAATGATCAAAATACCATAAAGGGTTTTGTTTCTAACCTAAGTGTTGTTTAGGCTGATACCCCCATCCTCAATCATAAGGAAATCAGTAAATTCCCTCATTGAGTTGACTCATGTAAGGGTTGTAAGTAAATTATTCATGGGGATCTCATTTCCTAATGAAATAAAGGAAAATAGTTCCATCCATACCACACACACCACCCCACACATTATTTTTCTTTATGTCCTTTTGGGTGAACACCCTATTTTCTTTGTTTCAATATCTAATATTATTTTCCTCACATGGGGATGCCTAGAATGGCATGGTAAAAGATAATGAAAAGGAAAAATGAGTGACTATTGGTATTCTCCAAGTGGGTGCTTCGAAAGAGGCAATATTTCTCTCTTGGTATTCCATCATTTATTGTATTTAATGTAATGTTAATTTTCCAATTTTATGCACCCAAGTTGGAGGGAAATTAGTGGAGCCGAAATTAATGTCCTTTCAAATTTTGAGGAGGAAATCCAAGGATTGGGGATGTTTGGAATGAAGAGCCATCTTTAGGTGCCATGTTTTGTGCATTAGACCTATTCATGAGTCTATAAAATCAACTTCTTGGATGTAGAAATAAAGAGAAATGGTTGAATGTATAGTTACATTGTAGGAACAAGGATAGGCTAAGGCATAAAGAGGTTTTCTATAGGTGCACAAGCTGCCATGGTGGAGGAAAAGATGAGAATAGAATTGAATGTATTGTAATATCATTTATTTGAAGATAATGCATACTTGGCCTCTCTTCTTGGTGGAGTTTTTCCCACAAGTTTTTTTCCACATAAATCCTCTGTTATGTGATGCTCTTATGTTTATGATTTGTGCCTCTTTGCTACTATCTTATGGTGATGATATTATTTGTTTATTTTTGTTATAATTTCACATATAAGGTGGTGTTATTAAGCATGATATGTTGGCTGATTTTTAGCATAATAAAGATGGATCTAATCATGGTAATTTGGAATTAAGGCACTTTAAATTCATATTTGTATATAAGTTTCAAATTTTTATGTTGTTGTAGTCCAAGCCATGTATCTCTTCCATTAAATTTATATTTGTATAGATATTGAATTTTTGAAAAATTGGTATTATAACCTATATATTTCTCATCATTTAGTATTAGAGCTTAAGGTGAATTTAGTTTTGGATATTCTTTATTTTTTATTTCTTACCCTGGAAAGCTTATGGGAATTTGTTAGAAGGAAGTGGAGGTTGTTGGAAGACTTGTGGGGCTGCAATAAATCTTTTATAAGTTAACTTTGTTTTGCAGATTTATGAGATTGGAAGCCATAGATATTGTCAATGTGATCTATGTTGGGAATTGGAAGCTCATATTATGGATCTTTATGGAGTTGGTTATGTTTTGGTAACTTGTATTTATTATTTAATAATATGTGTATCCTCTTGATTGGTGTTTTTTTTTCTTTATCTTGTGGTCATGTGCAATGAGAAGGTGTTCACATTGGATGGGTACTTTTGACATCCTGGTCATGTGGAGAAAAACCCGCTATTTGTGTTGAACACATAAGTACTGAGAGGGGGGTGAACCAATACTTAAACAAGTCCTTCTCTTCCAACAATAATTAACCAAATGTAAATATTCAAAATATGATAAGAAGAAGAAAACATAAACACACAACCATAACACCAAATTTATGTGGAAAAACCATGGTGAGCAAGATGCTTGGATCTATTGTCCAAATCTAGCCTCATGATATTTATAACAAGTTTTATGGGCTAAAACCCAAAGGAAGCTACAAATCCCTTAAGAACAACAACATTTACAAGAATGAGGTTCTACAACCTTTTTACAAAGCTACTAATTTGATTTTGTTATTTCTTTCACAAAGCAAACTACTATCTTACTTTTGTTGACCTTCTACAATATAATCCCACTTCTTCACAATCACTCCATCAATCTCTACAACATCAAAAATATATATCCTCTGTCATCACAACTAACACTATCACAGTACCAACATCATTGCTAAGCTACCATGCTTAAACTAATATTCTATGTATTTCATTATCAAAAAAATTACTACAAATTTCTTATTTATATATTATCATTTTCAAACATACACCATACACTGGCACACCTTTTCAATGATCTTGATCTTTTATTTATATCCTCCACAAGCTTAAAAAAAATTATCATATGTCGGTCAAGATGAAACATATAATATGAAACATGCAATAGTCATGTATGTTGGCCTCCAAGACCTCTATGATAGGTAGAAATCAAATGCGGCACATGCCAAGAGATAAATTGGACCTATTTTACCTTAGCATACACTCCCACATAGGTGCACACTTCCAAACAACTAGCACACACATCTCAAAATGTCAAGTTGGCTCAACAAACACTTAACCTTCTTCATATTAGCTCCAGATGAAAATTTGTAACAGAGAAACAAAAATAACATCATGAAAATCATGTTATGAACACTATATGCCTTGCCAAACATTCATAGACAACCCTTTTACCAATTCAAACCATTTCATGTTGGTGCAACCACTTGAGCATTGTTGTCAATATCCCAAATACACTCTGGTTACAAAGACTTGGTGTAGAACATTAAAAAACATGCTTGTGGAAGAAAAAATCATTTGTAACTTGAACTAAGCATACCAACAAATCATATGAGCTCATCTTTCAAAATAGAAAATCCAAATCACAAGATGCGTTGAAAGGCGATGGCATCTATTATCTCCCTCAACATTTCTTAGCTAGTAACAAGACTTGTCTTCACACAGATGACTCTAGAAACTAATTCAGTATAAATTATCACTTAAGACTCAAAACATATGTTTTTCTTGCCTATGTCTAGCATTCCTCTAAACCACATGACTATATCACTAAGTGTGGAGAAATGTGGAGCATTCCTCAAACCCTTCTTGACTATAACTGCACTATATGATAGTCCTCACTTTGGTAACTATTAAACACTATGGAATATAATTCATGAACTAAAATTTAAATCACACATACCTGAGGATAAATTCAAGCTATCTTTTTTATCTGCAGGATCATATCTTCAAATGTGGTACAATTCCTTGATCATGTGACACCCTTTCTGACATGAACTTTACTTAGCCAAATTTCTTCAAAAAATTTGCAACATATCATATAAACTTTAAAAGACATATAAAATTTAGAAGATAGGGTATAACAGTGTATAGATGACACTTATCTCCTTGACATCCACCATCACTGCTCCTTTTCTCTATTTTTTTGTCATCACCACCACCACTTAGTTGAAATCAATGACAACATATACAATAATCTCCCCCTTTGTCATTGATGGAAACACCAGCCTAATATGCACTTTATCCCCCTTTGACATCAAGGGCAAAGGGCTAGTGGTATTCTTTTGTGCCTACAAAAATATATAGGTTTCCCCTAGCTACATAAACTTTTTTATTCTTTAACAATTCACTCCCCTTGAGAAGTAGCCTCTGTCACTTCAAAATTATTTTTCAATATATATAGATGATATATACATAGTGCTTTGATTAATTCAAGAATAACACTATTTACTCCACATATTTACACAACATCAAAATTTGGCTTACCTTCAACAAATCTTCTATTTACTTAGAAGGTAGAATAGTCTAATCAATTACCTTTAATCGAGCAAGAGTTGTATCCAAATGCTTCTTTGAAAAACAAAAACGTGCATATGGATTTTAAGTTGAATGTGTAATCCTTTGGCTTCTTCTGCAGTGGCTAACACCTTTACTTTTTGAACAACTTTTTTTTCTTTTGTCACAATGTTTTTCAAGCATGCTAAATTTAGACTTACAACTCCCCTTAATTCATCAATTTCTCCTTTGATTTGCTCTCTTTGGTCCATAAGATGCTTTAGTTGGGAGTGCAGAATTTTAATTTGTGCCCATGAAGCACCATCATTATCCTTCACTAGATTATATACATTGGCCACTTGAGTTATTTGTGACTCAATAGAGTCAATTTGAACTTTTATGCTCTTTGTAGTTGCTGGCCATTTTAAACAAAATTGGTATAATACTTTGGCATCCTCTAAGAATTTCTAAATGATTTTTATATTCTCTTGCACTTTATTATGCTCTTTAGCACACTTATTGGAGGAATTGTTCATTCTTTTGTTATTTATTTGTTCAGTTACCTTCTACTCAACCTGCTTCTCTAGACGAGATGAATATGCCTTGAAATATTCCAACAAAAGCTTCATCTATTGTGTGAGAGGTAGAGATGAATCCTTTGGAACTTCCTCCTAAATCATCTTTATTGCTTTCTCCAACAATTCAGTGCCTTCAACTTGTTGTTGAAGAATCTCTTGCCTTGCAGAGGATTGAATTGTATCTCCTTGATGCAACTTGTGGAGAGGAGATATGCTAGACAAGTTTACATTTCCATCAAGCATAGGTAGTTGTAACAATTATGGAGTAACCACATATTGAATTTACATTTTTTGCAACAAGAACTCCTTGATTGAATCAATAGGAGAGGAAGAGGAAAATGTTTCTTGTACTTTCTTAGAATAATCCCATGTACCATTATTTACCTGCTCCTCTTGATGATTAGGATTTACCTATTGCTCTTTGTTTTCTAGAGGAGGATTGTTATGCATAATATTATGATCTGGAGATGTCTTTTCTTCATCTTGAGCAACTTGATCTTATTGCTCCTCTAGTAGATTCTACTAATCAATGTTGTGTGAAGGAGATGTTGGAGTGTGAGGAGGAGACATATTTGGTTGCTCTACATTCTCAACTTCTTTTACTTCTTCAAGAATTTCATATGTTACTTCTTCAGTATCCTTATGTATCTTATCTCTATCCTCCTCCATTCTCATAAGGAAATCCACCCTATGTTTTGTCCTTATCTCTTGAGATTGCTTTGATATATTTTATCCTTTTCTTCTTGGGAAACAGAAGATCTTGATTTTTCAAGATCTTGATGTCTTAGATCTTCATCCATGCATGTGGCCTTTTCTCTTTTCTACCTTAGAGCTTGAGAAAGACTCTCAAGAACCTTTTCAATAATATCACTTGGAGGCACATTATACTTATACACATTATTGTTTCCTTTTCAATAGTCTTCTGATTTGTAGGAGGTACATTTGAATGAAGTTCTACAATTTCATTCAATATACCATGATGCACAATACCATTGAATATTACCTATAATTGGAGAGGCTCATGTGGAGGTGCCACTGAAGGAGTCTACTTAGCCTTCTTTTCTTTCCTCTTCAGTTTAGACGTGCCTTCCTCTCCTTCTCCTTCCTCTTCAATTTCTTATGTTTGAATCTTCTTTCTTTCAGTAGGATGCTTAAGCCTTGCATTCTTCTTCTTTGCAATTTTCATCTGAGCTAAGGTTTCTGATGAAACTCTTCTTCTAGTAGAAGTAGTCTGAGGTGATGTAGTGGGTTGTAGAGCTTTAGTAGTTATAGAAGTTGATCTACCAGACCTTGGAATTTTCTCCAAGATGGTTTCTTTAGAGTCTGAGGGAATGTCTTGAGGAGCCTTGATGGTAGTTTGAGTTTCCTTCTTTGTTAATTGTGGAATGCCCAACTTCTGAAACAATTTTTCTATCCTCTTTTCATGAGTGTCATACACCTTTTTTCTATATTATTTTGTCCATGATTTCCCTATTGGTAAATCTTTCTATTGACGGATCCTTAGGCTTCTTCAACATAATCCTTAATTTTTGTAAGTGAGATCTCATATGGTAACTTAGGAATATAGGAATTTCTTGTCTCCACAACCTCTATATAGCAATAGTCCTTATCAATAAGAAAGGAGATTTCATTCTTATACTTTCTAACCATATCATAGGGAATTCTCTCCCTATCTTGTATTTTTTCTCACAGATTCTTAAGAAAACCCCAATACATACTATTGCAAGCTTGTCTATCTCCAAAACACATCATGTGAAATTTGATTTGGGAAACAACTGAAATGTGTTGTTATATTTTTCCCTTAAACCCAGGTAATTTATTCAAGAAATAGAATTCCAAATAGATGATTAAGGGCCCATACTTGAAATTGTATCCAATATCCTTGGTTCTCTTGAGATAGTCGAATAATTTTTCCCTCATAACTCACACAAATCAAAATAGTTTACTTCTTTAGCCATTTGGTAAGAAATGTAAATTGTGGTACCAATGGAAGACCCCTCTCTATTTGTGTAATAGATTTTATAAACAATGCCCATAGAAGCATACTAGACCCCTATATCGGTTATGTCATTTATGTTTAAGGTCCTGTTATCAAAATTTTCCCCAATTAATTATGTAACATTTTCGTTTTTGATGGATTTCATCACTGGAACTAATTAGATAGAACATAAACTAATAATAACCATAATTGCATATTTTGTTGTCTAGTAGGGTTTATCCAAGTACATGAATTTATCATGGATCCAACTCAGAATAATTCTTATCCATTCATGAATTTCATAGAAGCTAGGGAAGTCCTTCCACACATCTAACTCTTTTGTCACCAAATTTGCAAACTCATGTTTGTATCTAGTATTGTCCAGTAGGGTTTAATGTAATTCTTCAAACTTCATATGATCTATTTCATTGATGGTGGCATGAATGTAGATTCTCACATATTCTATGTATACCATATTTGTAGGTACTTTGGAGAAAGAACCATCCTTATTCATATCCATTTCTTTGAATGGATATTTATTGTTTTTCAACCTTGGTTTCTTAGTAACATCCACCAACTGAGGAATCACCATTTCAAACTTCTTTTAAACTCAAAAACTAGGGTTTTATGAAATAGCAGTTTTGAAGAATACCTTTTATGTTAAGTCTCTAGGGTTTCACTTTCAACTCCTTTCTCTCAAAAATTTCCAATCCTCTGAACTCCTCTTCTTAGCTCTAAATGCAAATTCTTTTATTTTGAGCAAAAATAGATTGTTCAAATGAAGCATAAGTAACTTGCATTTTCCCTAGCTTTTCATAATTAATACACCATGTCCTTGTTACATGAACTATTTTCAAAGTGTTATGTGCCTTCACAGAGACCCAAAACCATTCATTAATCCTCTAACCTTCAATCACACAATCTGGAGTCTTGAGCTACTAATTCTAATTTGTACAACAATCATATTCTTTAGAAAAACTATTACAAATCAACTTGCATGATGTAGTATTCAACATTTTGTCCTTTCCAGGGAGATGAAATATTTTATAGTTGTTAGCTCCCCCTGAGTCAATGCTCTATCTCAATCTATCATGAGGTCTTGTGAAAAATGCACAAGCACAGTATCATTTTTCATCTCATTATCTTGCCCTTGTTTCATCCTCCAAACTTTTGTAGTTTCCCTTTTTTGCATGCTTGAGGTATCCTCTGGATCTTCCTATGTTGAACAAGTGGTTTCATGAACCACTCTTGTAAAATATTTCTTTATACCCGATGTTGTTGCACTTGTATCAAACAACATTGTATTCTAAGACCAAACCATTTCTCCTTACTTTAGTTTTACAATCAACAGCCCTATGAACAAACTTATTGCATACATAGTTGTATCCATAACATGAATGAGACGTCATAATATAATGTCGTAGAGGCATAGATGGGTTCTTACTAATGTAATAATTTCTTCATGTCTTAGTTCTACAATTAATATATTTATGACCTATTAGCTAATGAATTGACCTTTTAGAAATATACCATAAATTTTCAACTCTATTGCTCGTATTACACTGGGACCAGGCCACTAACAGCTCTAGAAATGTCACAATTGCATTTGTGACTTTCCTCTTAATTTTAGAGGTGCAGCTCCCTCATATTATTTAATTGAAAATCAATATGCTTTTGACCAAAAAGTAGTAAAGGTGGCAAACATCAACTCATAAAAATGATACTAATGTGAAATAAACTTCAAGGGAGTCATTAACCAACTAGCACACAAACTAGAATGATGAATGATCATTAAAATGGAAAATAATAGATTCATAGTTGCAATAAATGAACTAAATGGTGTTGAGTATATTTCTCATAGAAAATTTTCCCTAAATATGCACATGACTCATATATTGGTACAATAAACATCACACTCAAAGCTCACAATTCACAGATTATGAGTTATTGCAATCTGAATTAAATCAAAACCAAAATAAAATTGTTCCTTTCTCTGTTACAACATAGTGCACTCTTAAGAAATTGGGCCCCTTCTAAATTGTTCTCCACCCAGATATAAGGGTCTCTTTTCCTCTCTTTGACAGTTACTAATTAGTTTCTAAACATAGCAATGTTTCTTGCCATTTAACTGTCCACCCTGGAAATTGATAGACGAGAAATAATTAATGATCAAAATGATTACATTTCCAATGATATGACCTTAGGCGATCACTGAATGTTTCCTTTTTTAATTGTTTCCCTGTGGCTATCAATTCTTGTTCAGTTAACATACCTCACAAACCACACACTAAATAGCTATCTCAGAGATGTGATGGAGTAACATGTGCAAACTATCCAATTGGAAAATCAATTGGGAGCATTAATTGGATCTTCGTCACACCAAAAAATTAATTTTGACCACATAGCCATCCTATCATCTGATCAATCTTAAAGAATACCATTTCAAATGCCTCGTCAAATTTCTATAAATTCAGTGGACACAACCACACTTTGCCATCCTGAAGTATCCAAAATGGCGAGTGCTCAGAGGGACAGAGTGTTAATGAATGATGTCAATGTCATTGAGGAGATTAAGTGTAGTCCCTCTTTAGGAGACTATCTGACCAGTTAAGAGAGGTCTTCATTGTCCATAGTGAGATAGAAGAGGAGGTGTTGCATAACATACTCGGAGAAGCCTTCTAGAATCATGTGCATGTACACAATTCCACGCTTCTTGATTATTTTGTGTATATTGTCATTTGTACCTCTAGACATCGAGACTAGGGAATGAGGGCAGCAGAGTGCCTAGTTAGACTTGAGTTCCATCATAGAGTTAATGTATCCATCATCAAGATCAGTAACTACCCATGGAGAAAATTGGTTGCTGACGCCATCTGCATAGCGTGTGTAACTCAGAATGAAGCCATTGAAGAAGTTGTGGCCCTTCTTCATGCAGGGATTGGATGGTGAGGAATGGCATGGGGTCATTTTCCCAATTCCTGCAATCCCATGAAAATCTACTATCACCATCCCAGATAGAGTGTCTCTAGGTGGTGGTCGAAAGAATCCGTGTGCTTATGTTTGTTTTGTTTATTTGAAGAAAATGTCATTTTGATCTCCCCATTTTGTAATCGAACAACAAATTTTGTAATGTCATTGATATATATATATAATAAAATTATAGCATTTTGATATTCTAGAGTTTTCATTCTTTCTGAATAATTCTACTTTTTAATTTCATTTGTTGTATCTTTGATGACATTCATTTGTATTTATTTCTCTACATAAATTGGTTCATTGTTTGAAACTAAATTGCACCTTAACAGAAACAAACTACACTGTCATTCCCTTAGTTTCTTTTGAACAATGTTCTTGGGCAGTAAAAGGGAAGGTTCACGACACTAATTAAAATACCACCAATGGTTTTGGAAACCCCTCAAACTCTCACCCAAACCTAAAAAAAATTGAAGATCTCTCACTAGTGATCTTTTCAGCTAGTTTACAAACTTCAAGTATGGACCACCAACCATCAAATTAGAAGACTTAGAGTACTCAGGAAGTTATTACCATCTCACAATACAACACCCATGGGAAAATAAAGAACAAATTAAACAAAGTGCGGTAAAAGGGGGAGTTATATGAACATGGGAAATTATCGCCCAAGTTAGAAAAACGTCATGCAACATCGCCTGGCTTATAAACTTAACCAAAAATTGAATAGGGATGCCAATTTTGAGAGCGATAACAAAAATTAGGGTAACAGTGGCTTTGACTAGGGATGAGGACTTAAAAGGATGTATCAAGGAACCTAGAGGTGTCATGACGAGTGTTATATCCATTGGGCATAGAGTCAAGAAAAGAGGAGGAACAATACGAAACCAAAAACCCAAACAAACACAACAAAAATGACACACCAAAAAGAAATTATGTATAGGGTAGGATGAAACCTACCGAGGAAAATGAAATGACCACTCACATGAAACCATTGATAGGATGAGAGAAGAATTATCTGGACTTGAAGTGCCCATCACTACATGCAGCTTTTGAAGTATGGCAGAGATTAGAACTATCTAAACATTAATGTTTTGAAAGAAAAATTCATCACCTTTAATATCCCCAAACAAATTTTTTTTGTTATAAACCTCTTCTTGATGCAGATAATCCCGTATTGAAATGTCCAGGGTAATTCTAGCTCCTTCCTAAGATTTAATCATCTGAATAATCTCTTGCCCTTGTAACAAATTTAAGTCTTTCAGGATTATTGTAGCATCACAATTTTTCCCCTTGTAAGTTGTTATATCATTACCACAAATCCCTTGCGACTTCATAGAATTTTGATCCTCTATTACTGCAGGAACTTCCCCTTCACTATCGACTAAAAAACAAACAATCTCACTTGCTAGAAATCTTGCAAATAGAAACTTGAATCCTCGAACAAAAAATTGTCATGAATTTCAAAAGACTTATAAAAAAAAAATAGAGGATTGGAACTGATAAACCATTTCACTCCATCTTTTACATTTTGACCTAAAGGATCTTCATTATCCTTTTCAATTGCATATGTAGTTTCATACACAAAAGTTTCAAAAGTGAAGGCCTCATACTCTAGGATGAAAAGAAAGTCTGACATTTGACCTTCCCCAACAAAATTACAAGTGAATTATCCTCAAGGGAGGGAGGAGAAGTAAATTGAAACATGGGAGCATACCTTCCTAGTGGTGAAAAGTATTCATCATCACTTGATGAGCTGAGATAATCTTTTGTTTCCATTGAAGTATTTAAGTTGTATGCATGTGCATACCAAAATTGACTTTCCCTATTTTCGTCTTCTTTCCCCTTATGTAGAGGGTGTATGTTGTTATTCAATATTGTTAAATTCATATTTTCAGCAATAGGATGGGACTAGTTTGTAAGATTTGGGGATTCAAAAAATTTGTAGATGGGTGGTGGGATATCAATAATAGGCTTATTAGCATCATCCAACTTCTATTTCCCCACAACAATCAAATCATTTTCAATACTTACTGCTTCAAGCTGAGCCTGTTCAATCCCATAGATTTTGTCTCTTTTTAGAATGATTTTGACATTTGGATCAAGTGCAAAGGTAAATACATGAAACTGAATTATCTTGTTTAGATGTTCTAGAGTGGGAATCTATTGAAGAGATTGGTTAAAATGATATACAAAATCTCTCATAGGCTCTTTTCTTCCTTTCACAATCTGAAAGAACTATCTTAATAAGGCAACAACATCAACAAGAACTTTGAAGCATTGGCGAATTTTTTTATGAAGGATGTTCCAACCAGTTATACAGCCCTTCTCCAATCCTATAAACCATTTAGTTTCCTTTTCAACTAAACTTCCAACAAAGAGCCTTAGAAAGACATCTTCTTCCTGAACTCCTAGCATTCCACTTACTACAGTCATGGCCAGGATGTGTTCCTCTGGGTCTTGTGTGCCTTTACCAAATAATTTGGGGAATCTTTTTCTAGAGCCACGTGGAAAATCATTACATTGTGATAGGGAAAAAGGTCCAATACAATTACCCTAGGGAATTGAGGTCGTAGGTATTTAGAGTTTCCAAATCCTAACGGAGAAAGATATGGTACCCTTAGATTATTCCTAGGTGGCGGTTGAGCTAGAGGGGAATTTTGTAACTAGTTAGGGTTTTGATTTAGATGTTGGTTAGGATGTTGATTTGGGTGTTGATTGGGATGGCGAGGTGGATCCTCATAATATTCAAAAACAACCTAGGAGGGAATTAAATCATAGGTCTAGGTGGACATTGAATTTCTCTTCTTCCTCTTCCAAGACAAAATTGGCATACATATAATCTACTACACTTCTTTTGTACCTCCAAGCAAGTGTGTTTAATTGTGAGATAATATCCTCCTATTTTTCCTGCATCCATTCCAAATCAAATTGAAGTACAAGAAATACATTATTATAGGGAAGTACCATCTTGCTTCATGAAATGATGGCAACTTATCAAAAACTATAATCCATGTCCCTAGTGGAGTTTCCAAAAATTCGTTAGCAAATGGATTGGTCTTTTAGAAACATATCTTAAATTGTTAACTCTATCACTTGTAATGCACTGGGACCAATATGCTAGCAACTCTGGAAATGTCACAATTACATTTGTGACTTTCCTATGAATTTTAGATGTACAACTCCCTTGTATGATTTAATTGACAATGAATATGCTTTTGACCAAAAAGTAGTAAAGGTGACAAACATCAACTCATAAAAAAGATACCAATGTGAAATAAACTTCAAGAGAGTCATTAACCAACTAGCACATAGACTAGAATGATGAATGATCGTTAAAATGGAAAATAATAGATTCATAGTTGTAATAAATGAACTAAATGTCTATAGAGTATATTTCTCACAGAAAATATGCCCTAAATATGCACACGACTCATAGATCGATATGATCAACATCACAGTCAAAGCTCACAATTCACATATTACAAGTTATTGCAATCTAAATTAAATTAAAACCAAAATAAAATTGTTCCTTTCTCTATTACAACACAGTGCACTCTTGATAAATCGGACCCCTTCTAAATTATTCTCCACCCAGATATAAGGGTCTCTTTTCCTCTCCTTAACAATTACTAATTATTTGCTAAACATATCAATTTTTTCTTATCGTTTAACTATCCACCTTGGAAACTGATAGATGGGAAATAATTAATGACTGGAATGATTACATTGTCAATGATATGACCTTAGATTATCACTAAAAGTTTCTTGTTTTAATTTTTTCCCCATCACTATTGATTCTTGTTTAGTTAAGATGCCTCACAAACCACACATTAAATAGCTATCTCAAAGATGCAATGGAGTTGCACATGCAAATTGTCCAGCTGGAAGATCAATTGGGAGCATTAACTGGATCTTGGTCACATCAATAGTTAATTTTGACTATATAGCCATCCTATCATCCAATCAATCATAAAGAATACCAGTTTGAATATCTCACCAACTTTCTATAAATTTAGTGGACACAACCACACTTTTCCATCCTAAAGTATCCAAAATGGTGAGTGCTTAGAGTGACAAAGTGTCAATGAATGACTTCATTGTCATTGAGGAGATCAAGTGTAGTCCCCTCTTTAGGAAACTATTTGACCAGCTCAGAGAGGTCTTCATTGTCTAGAGTGAGATAGAAGAGGAGGTGTTGCATAGCATACTCAAAGAAGCCTTCTTGAATTAGGTGCATATACACAATTCCATGCTTCTTGAGTGTTTCATGTATACTATCATTCATACCTCTAGACATTGAGACTAGGGAATGAGGGCAGTAGAGTGCTTGGTTAGACCTAAGTTTCATCATAGATTTAATGTAGTCATCGTCGGGCTCAACAACTACCCACAGAGAGGACTGGTTGGTGATGCCATCTACATCGTGACTACAACTCAAAATGAATCCACTAAAGAAGTTGTGACCCTTCTCCATGTAGGGCTAGTGAGGAATGACATGGGGTTGTTTTCCCAATTCCTACAATCCCACAAAAAATTATTGTCACTAGCCCAAATAGAGCATCTCTAGGTGGTGGTCAAAGGAATCCATGTTCTTATGTTTGTTCTGTGTGTCTAAAGAAAATACCATTTTGATGCTCCCCATTTTGTAATCAAACAAAAAAATTTGTAATGTCATCGATATGTATAATAAAATTATAGCATTTTGATATTTTGGTGTTTGCATTCTTTCTAAATAATTCTACTTTTTAATTTCATTTGTTGTATCTTTGATGACATCCATTTGTATTCATTTCTCTGCATAAATGGGTTTATTGTTTGAAACTGAAGTGCACCTTAACAAAAAAAAATTGCACCATCATTCCCTTAGTTTCTTTTGAACAATTTTCTTGGGCGATAAAATCGAAGGTTCACAAAACCAAGTAAAATACCATTGATGGTTTTGGAAACCCCTCAAACTCCTTCCCAAACTTGAAAACTTTGAAGATCTCTCACTTGCAGTTTTTTCAGCTAGTTTACAAACTTCAAGTATGGACCACCAACCATCAAATTAGAAGACTTAGAGTGCTCAAGAAGTTATCACCATCTCACAATACATCACCCGTGGGAAAATAAATAACAAATTAAATAAAGGGAAGTAAAAGGGGGAGTTAGACAAACAAGGGAAATTACAACCCAAGTTAGAAAAACCTCATGCAACACCGATCAGCTTATAAACTTAACCAAAAATTGAATAGGGATGCCAATTTTGAGAGTGATAACCAAAATTAGGGTAACATGACCAAACTTATTGCAACAATAACAGTAACCATGAAAGTATTGGGAGAACCTAGGAGTAGCTACCTGCCTAGGAGGAGATTTCTTGAAGCCCTTCTTTTGATCGCTAATCTTTATGAGGTCATCATCCAAATCTTGGTTCTCATCTTTAGTCTTCTTAGCGTCTTTGGCATAGGTCTCTTCCTTTTTCATATCAATGATTCCCTCAAGAATATCTACTTTTGATTTATGAACTCTTTCAAATCCAAGACCACCCTTATTCTTTAGAAGTCTTTCACTATTGATTATCTCATCAAGGATGTTGGTGATTTTCTTTAGTTTTAGGCCTTTTTCCATCTGATCCTTAGCTTTTTCCAATTCTTCCCTTAGAGAGATAATTTATTCTTCAAGCTTGGAACATTCAACTGATTTACCATTGAGCTTAGCATTTAGACAATCTACAACCCTCTTTACTCCTTCAACTTGGACTTTCAAATTAATGATTGTTTCTTTTGATTCTTTTAGTTTGATCTTGAATTCTCCATTTTCTTCCTTGTTGCTTCCAGATCTTCTAGTGTAGAAATATGCTCTCCTTCATAATCAACCTCACAATGTTCTTCATTAAATATTGTCATGTAATTTATATTTATCATCTTCAGGAGGATTCTTATCATTAGTTCCCATTTGTTCCACTCCAAGATCTACCCCAGTTGTTAGGTTATATCAAGGCACTTGGCTTTGATACTAATTGTTGAACATAGAAGTAATGAGAGGTGGGTGTAGTACTTAAAAAAAATCTTCTCTTCCAACAAAAATTAATCAAATGTACATATTTAAAACATGATAAGAAGAAAAACACATAAACACACAACCATAACACCATATTTACGTGGAAAACCCAACAAGGGAAAAACCATAGTGAGCAATCTGTTTGGATCTACTGTCTAAATCTAGCCTCGCAAGATTTATAACAAGTTTTATGGGCTACATCCCAAAGGAAGCTACAAATCCCTTAAGCATAAAAACATTTACAAGAATGAGGTTCTAAAACCTCTATACAAAGTTACAAATCTGATTTTGATATTTATTTCACAAAGCAGACTACTATCTTACATTTTATGACCTTCTGCAATACAATCTTACTTCTACACAATCACTCCAATCTCCACTACATCAAAATCACCTTTCCTCTGTCATCACAACTAACACTATCTCAGTACCAAAATCATTGTTGAGCTACCACACTTGAACTGATCTTCTCCACATTTCATTATCAAAATAGTTTTTGTGGATTTCTTATTCTCACATTATCTTTTTCAAACATACACCATGCATTGGCACACATTTTCAATGATCTTGATCTTTTATTTATATCCTCCACAAGCTTCAAAAAAAATTCTCCTTTGTTGGCCAAGATGAAACATGCAATATCCATGTATTTCGACCTCCAAGACCTCTACGGTATGTAGAAATCAAATGTGGCACATGCAAAGAGATAAAATGGACCTATTTTAACTTAGCATACACTCCCACACAAGCACACACTTCCAGATAACTTGTGCAAACATCTCGACATGCCAAGTTGGCTCAACAAACACTTAACCTTCTTCATATTAGCTCTAGATGAAAAGGCATACTGAAGAAACAAAAATAACATAATGCATATCATGGAACATGAACACTATATTCCTTGCTAGACATTCCTATAAACCCATTTTACCAATTTAGACCGTTTGATGCTAGAACAACCACTTGAGCACTGATGTTGGTATCCCAAAAACACTTTGGTTACACAAACTTGGTGTAGAACATTGAAAAACATGCTTGCAATAGAAAAAATCATTTGAAACGAACTAAGCATACCAACAAACCATGTGAGCTTATCTTTAAAAAAAATCCAAATGACAAGATGCGTTGAAAGGCAGTGGCATATGCTATCTCCCTCAACATTTTTTAGCTAGTAACAACACTTGTCTTCACACATATAACTTTGAAAACTGTTGCAGTACAAACTACCACTTGAGACTTGAAACATATGTGTTTCTTTCCTATACCTAGCATTCCTCTAAACTGCATGACTATATCATTTAGTGTAGAGAAATGTGTAGCATTCCTCAGACCCTTCCTAATTGCAACTGCATTGTACTTTAGTCTTCACTCTACTAACTATAAAACACTTTGTGATAGAATTCATGAACTCAAATTTTAATCACACATACTTGAGGGTAATTACAAGCTATCTTTTCTATCTATGGGCTCATAGCTTTAAATATGGTATAATGTAATACAATTTCTTGAGCCTGTGATCTATTTTGTTGTTATCACCACCACCACTCGGTTAACATCAATATGCAAAAATTTGGACTACAAAATGGAGAGCTTATGTTGAATTCATCATTTGAGCCCTTGGTTACATGAAAGAAATAGAAGATAAGCCACCTCTTTGTGAGTTGTGGAGATGATATGTTTCATATGTTATAATCTCTTGGACAACTTGATTTTCCTGTTGGGCTGCAATTTACTCTTGTTTTCAGCTATGGATTTGTATCTATATATTCTTATTCCATTATTCAAATGACATGTTTTATGAGAGTGTCTGGATATCTAAGTGGATTTTAGATTTATAGAGATGGTTTTGTAGGTTTTATACGTTAGAAAAAATATGTGGTATGTAGCTTTGTGATAAGACTATATTCAGTGTGTTTTGGAAAAAGATAATTATTGGTTTATATGGTTTCTTAGAGGGCTCTTATAGATCTATTATTAATCTTATGTGGGTTTGTTAGGAAAATCAAGTCAAGTTTTGATCCTAGTATTTGAGTCTTGGAAATCCACATGTTATATTTGATTATCTCTATTTTGCATGATACTAATGTGGGGTTGAATATATTTTTTAGTTATTTGAGATTGGAGCATTGATTATGTATTTCTCCTTTGAGATGTTGCATATGTGTAGATCTTATAATATCTTCTGATGTGGATTTTATTTGGTAGGCCATATTCTTGGTCACCATTATTACATTGGTATGCTTATTAAAGTGAGAGATGGTTATTGAGAGTACCTGATATAGTTATGTTACATAGAAAATTGTATACACTTATAGTTTCACATTATGTTTTGGCCCCCTAATTTATAGTTTCACATTATGTTGATATCACTAGAGGCAAGTGTTATGCAATGGATAACAGACATGTTCCTATGGTTGGTATTATGAAAGATGTTGAAGTCAAATTGGCTACTTATCCACAAGTGGCTTATAATATAGATATAATGGTTATTGATACTCCTCCTCAATTTGGGATGCTTTTTTCAAGGCAGTGGACTGCAGCTGTAGATGGAAATGTTCAATTTGATTTATCTTATGCTACAATACCAATGAATGGCCAGGAAGTCAAATTGTACAGGGAGCCAAGAATGAGCCAGCTTGTTGAATGTGTACCACAGGATCAAATTAATTGTTTTTGTGATGTTGATCTGGGGAGTTTTAAAATAGAACCAGCTCAGCCAGAATTAATTAATAGTGATCCAATTGAAAAACATGTTGCACAAAATTGCAATGGTGTATGGAAGATGTACTTTGATGGAGCCTATAGTCAAGAAGGTAATGGAGCTGGGATTGTATTTGTTTTTCCTGAAGGTATTACTTTTAAATATTCTTTTATGTTATCATTTGAATGTACAAACAATGTGGTAGAGTATGAAACTTTATTGATAGGCTTAAACATAGCTATGAAACACAAGATTAAGTTGCTGGCTGTTTTGGGCAATTCTAAGTTGGTTGTTTCACAAGTAAAATCAAAATATGCAGCAAAGAACAAAAGATTAAAACAATACAGGAATGTTGTATGGGATACAATTGAATTGTTTGATGCATTTTCAATTGAGTGGATTGACAGATCAAAGAACATAATGGCTGATTTTTTAGCAAATGTGGCATTCAAAAGAGATGATATCACATTGGCTGGGGTATCACAGATTGAGTTCAAGACAAGGCCTGTTGTTCCTGATAACATTTATAGTTGGCAGGTCTTCAATGATGATACTGACCTTTTGAAATTCCTTAATTGTATAGATCAGTATGAAGCCCAGGAGATTGATTTCAACGCCTTTGTTGAGGAAGTAGATGGGAAACAAACTATGTTTGGCAAGGAGATCTTACAGCTCAAAACAAACAAGCTTCCTAAAGGATTAGTGGCACTAGAAAGGGTGTATGACGGAAGTGATCGGTCCCTTATGAAGAAAACACCAGTCAGAAAGGAAGATGTTGAAGAGATTAACTTGGGGACTGAAATAGCACCAAGAAAGGTATACATTGGAAAGAAGATCAGCCCTACAATTAGAAGAATGCTGATTGAGTTATTAAGAAAATATAAACATGTTTTTGCTTGGTCTTATGAG
>VDFB02300398.1:0-28267 GCA_007258455.2 Sequoia sempervirens
GATTCTTAGTTAATATATGGGGAGATAGAGATAGATGGGGAGAGAAAGAGAGAGAGATAGCGATATAAGGGAAGACAAAGAGAGATGAAGATATATGGGAAGAGAAAGGAAGAGAGGTGGAGATATAGAGTTGATGGATAGGGGGGATAGGGAGGGAGAGATGGTGAGAGATAGAGAGGGGGAGGGGGAGAAAGGGATGTAGATAGAAAGAGATAGAGAGAGGAGTGAGAGGGAGATAAAAAGAAAAATAGAGATAGAGATATAGAGTAGTAGAGATGGAGGGAGAGATGGACTGAATGAAAGAGAAAGTGGGGAGAGGGAGAGATATCTCAATAGATAGAGGGGGGAAGAGGGAGTGACATATATAGTGGGAGATATAGAGAGTGACAGGGAGAGATATATCAATCACCCTCCCTATATCTCTATCTATTCATCCTTATCTCTTTATATCTCTACCCCTCTCTATCTCTTTGTCTCCCTTTCTATATGTATGTTTGTCATCATCTCCCTCTCTCTCTATATTTTCTTCCCTCTATTTACCATCCTTGGATTGTTGACATGAAACAACCGATCAAAATTTAGTTTCTCTCTCTCATATTAATATATATTACTATTATATTAAATATATATTATATTAATTATATTTTGTATTATATAAAAATATACTTATTATTAATTATTAATTATAATAATTTTATAAGTATTTAATAATTTTGTTAAAGAATATAATATATAATTATAATAAGTTGAATAATTATATTATTTATTATGTAAAATATAGCTAATATATACTTAACTATATTCTAGAATATTAAAACCTAGCTAAATGGCACCAAAATTTTAAACTTAATTAACATACTGTAAAACCTAATGAAACTAGGTTGTAGCTCATCAAATTGAAGAAGTGAAAGGTCAATACCTATGCTGAGGAAGAGTTTGGAGTAGTGAAAAAAAGGTCAATGCCAACATCGAGGAAGAGTTTGGAGTAGTGAAAACAAGGTCAATGCTAGCGCCGAGGAAGAGTTTGGAGTAGTGAAAACAAGGTCAATGCCAGTGTCAAGGAAGAGTTTGGAGTTAAAACAAGGTCAATACTAGAGCTGACGAAGAGTTTGGAGGATTGAAAACAAGGTCAATATCAACGCCAAGGAAGAGTTTGGAGGAGTGAAAACAAGGTCAATACCAGTGTCGAGGAAGAGTTTGGAGTTAAAACAAGGTCAATACCAGTGCCAACAAATATTTTTGAAGAGTGAAAACAAGGTCAATATTAGTGCTGAGGAAGAGTTTGGAGGAGTGAAAATAAGGTCAATACCAGTGCCGAGGATGAGGTTAAGGGAACTCAGGGAAAATCAACGACCAAGGGGCAATGAATACTCTAAGTTTGGCAAACCCATTCTCTTTAACCTTCAATTTTCATGCCTAGTTTCCAAAGATCTTCTCGTACATTGGCACCCCCATTCTTGTAAAATGGTATAAGATAAGACAGAAAAAATAAAATAGCTTAGTCTTTCACATTTTTATCCACCAGCCTCAGGTCTTGGAAAAACTCCCATAATCTACCCACATCTTGGTTGAGGTCAAGGATTTCATCACACATAGCCTTCATCACATGAGTCTGAAGCAATTGTAGACTTACCCCAAGTATATGCTAGGCTAAGGTAGATCTAATGAATGGAAATAGAAGCATACAATTCTTCTTTAATACCTCCACCACAAACATATGCAAGGTGTTGGTTGTTTTTACGGTAAGCAGGTTGATCTTCTAATCTACCTATGGAATTTCTAATTCCAATAAAGGGCAGCTCTAAGGACCTAGACCAACTGACGAGGATTTGAAAGACCTCCTACACTTTGGGCTTTGCAAGACCTAGGAGGGTGATCCCTTAATGCATTTACAGCCTTTACACCATCATCATAAACAACATTAACAATAGATAATCTCATTTAATAGCTCAACATAATAGGATAATACCAAATAGAATTGGTTGTTTATCAATAATATCAACTATTTAGAGCATGAGATAACTACAACAACATTTCACAGTATAAGATAGTCATTGATTTGCTCTAGCAAACAAATACTAAACCATATGAATATGTACAACTTAGATCAGTGCCATATATCCATTGGAGGAGTCAAATTTATAAGCATCCAAGGGTTTATGACAGATTTCACACATAACATATAAGATCCTTGATAACATTGCTTTACAATCTCATCAATATATATTCTAACCCAATACTACTTATCAAATCCTTATACAAAACATATCCACCTACAATCCCATTCAAGCATTTTAATTAATTCCTTGAATTAAATCTAAAACAAGAATCATACACACCACAATAGTGAGATGAATGAAATAACCCTTGATCATTTTATTCAAAATTCAAATATTCTTGTACAATGGAGAGACATGAGTTCAAATTAATCATATTAATTCAAATTCCAGTACTATCATAAAACATCAAATCCCCATGAATTCAAAACCTACTACAGAATGACTCAAAACCTAAATTGCATTTTCCCTAAAACCATCAGACTTTACAATTTGCTCTGCAACTTCATCTAGACTCGACCAAAAATATCTAATTTTCTAACTCATACTTCTGGACTTGAAATCCTTCTTATAGAAAAAGAACGAAACAAGCATCAGGCCAGAAAGCACACATGTCACCAGCCAATTGGACCACCTTATGATATTCTAAAAATTTGTTACAACAACAATCTCCCTAGAAAATCTTCTTGTTCATTGTGCCCATTGAGAATGGTTGATGCAGCAACAAAAAACTTCAAGAATTTCATGCTTAGACTATCACCAAAAAACAAAATTGGAATCTATTGTAACTGCAACAACTAATTTTTCAACCGTTAGCATCCTACTCCTTTTCACTCTTCCTTAGTTAAATATACATTTACCCATTTATGGTACTCTTCATTAGTTGGCCAATCAAAATTGATCACCTCATTCACCTTGACACTATAAGGTTTGTACTTAACTGCCACCTGTTTTACTTCTCTTTCAAAAGACTCCAAGAATGAGCTGGTGCTAATGATTTTGTCCATACAGCTCACCAACAAATCATAATTTGAGTTACCCTATTTTTTAGGGTTTTGCAATTGAAACATGATATAAAGAAGCTCTTACACTTTTTGTGATTATTGTAGCTTGTGTAAGAGGCCCCATGGATACTATTGTAATTATAGGATGCATGAATAAAGCGTAGGATGATAAATAAAGAATGTATAGCTATTGTCCTCAATAGTTTTGTAAAGAAAAGCATGTGAAATGAGAGGTTCAAGCCTAGTTTTCAACAAAACATGTATGGGAGATATGATTTTATGAATTTTTATCTATGGGTAGACCTAATGGGTTGTTTCTGAACACTAAATATAAATGATATACATACACACACACACACATATATATATATGTATGTATGTATGTATGTATGTATGTATGTATATGTATTTTTAAATGTAAATGTAAATGCAATTACTGGATGCTCTCCTAGAACAATAAATGCAAAATATCATTAAAGAAATCTATATCTATGTATATAAATGTGTATTTCTAAATGCAAGTGTAAATACAAAGAGCATATGGTTTTGTAGTGTTATAGATACAACATATCCATAAATTAATGTAATTGAAATTCTAAAGTCTTCAACACATATAATATGAAATCAACCAAACTATTAAAATACATGAGAAATAAATGAAAACAGTAAATGCATATGTATGTGTATTTGTAAATGTAAGTGTAAAATAAATAAGAATAATGAAAATTATAAAAGAATACAAGTAAAGGTCTCCTCCCTTCTTGGTAGTAATAACCTCCTCCACACACAACCCTTAAAAATTATGAATAGAGGAATATAATCTTTGAAGAACTCAAAGTTGATTCTCTCCTACTTGATGCAATTAGTCATTTTATCCTTAAAAACATTTATAGTGATTACTAGAGGCACATAGACCAATTATTCATAATAGAAGAATTTAATCATACTTTTCCAATGATGGAATTATGAGAAAACCTTAGGTTAAATGAATAATTCCTAGCTAAGTTCTTTAAATCATGTCCAACTGTATAAGAGAAGACCACTTCTATGTGTACTTGGATACCATGGAGAAAGGCTCTTTGGGCTTTTTCATCAATCATCCTACCTTAAAACATACCAAAATTCTCCTAGCAATTAGACATTGGAAGATTTAAGATGACTTAAAAAAAATAATTGCCAAAGCATAAACTTATGATGACTTAACTAGGCCTAGTACACACTCCCTCCCCATTAACCACTTAGACATATGGAAATTAAATGTAAATTTTCTTCTATTTTTAGTCATGTAGGTGTCCAATAAACCACTTGGTGGTGTTTCCCTTCAAGTTTATTTACTTGAATGAAGAGAAAAAGTCCTTTGATTATAATTAGAGAATACATTTGAGGCCTTGGTTGTGTAACTAGTGGACCATAGTCACATTTAACACTTATTACAAAGTTTGGGAGTTAAAACATTAAGTAGATTTGATTTGTGATGGACACATTTGGACGGTAGTAACAATAACTTGCAATCTATCAAGACTTGATTACCTTATAACCTATGAAATTCTAGCGATGAAATGATACATTAATCATAATGTCACCTTGGGATCACATCACCATGAAAGAACTTCATCCAACATCCTTATGAGTGTAGGTACCACCAGATAGGTATTTATCAGAGCTTTCTTCCTCGAGCGAGGAAAATTTAAGAAGATAAGAGGAAAGCGAGACATGTAGTATGTCTAAAAGAGGGAGATCAACTAGAGGTCAAAAGATTAGAAGAAAATTTTGTAAATGCATGGAATTTTTTCTTGCCAAAGGGGGGTCATGTTCTTATGATGATGAGATCATAGGCGACATTGAGGTGCCCTTGAGGTACAAACATCTACGGAAACAATGGGTACCCAACGAAATTCCTCCAATAAACACTGATTTTTGTGTCAACAAGAGGATATATTGCATAACACCATCATCATTACATGGTTTGGGCCTATTTTACATGGACGGCATAAAGGTCTATTACAAAAAAGTTAATAAATTGATGGAGTATGTTGGACCCTATTACAGTTACAAAGATTGGATGCAACATGTTTGATATACACAAAGTATGCGTAAGTATGCACTGTTAGAAAATTATATACAACTAAAAGATAAGGATCAAAATAAAGAAGTGGCTATGTACATTAACGAAAGGCCAAAAGCATTAGGGAATATTGCAGGGTTTATAAATAGTACATGACCTAGGTCAACAAATAAGCAACCCAATTTCATATTCAAGGCGTGTGAGGGAAACCGTGTATTCGTATGTGCGATAAAATCAATAACTGCAGGGGAAGAGTTGCTAATTGATTACAATTTGAATTGCTTAGTTACAAAAATAGCTACTATGGGGGTGGTACATACTATGTACCATTTTACCCAACCTCCAATTAATGACTCCAATATACCATTTTATTCTTATGTTTTTTATGTAAGTCTATTGGTTTCATTTCAGTACTTTTTTTTAAATTTAATTTTTGTCATAGTGGGACATTGATCGTACAGAGAAGGCTCTGGCCCAAAGCACAAATCATGATGTATTTTTGGGCACTTCTACATGACAGGTTTACCTCATTGTAATTGTACAAATTAGATACAAGCAAAATATTTTATTATTATGTTTTTTTCATAAGTTTATTGGGTTAATTTTGATAATGTTTTTAATATTCTTGTTACAGTCGACTAATTGGGGAAAGGCACTAGCAGTAGACGAGAGCATCCACGATGAGATACAATTAATATTTTGTGATGATGACATTGCTTATTCAGCAAACCCTCTCAATATGATAACGAAGATCCAAAAAAAATGCAATGAAGAAATCGTTAAGTTGATATTCATAGTGCCTCAAATAGATGAGATAAGAGAGAGGGTTAAAATATTGTCTAAGAGATTACAAAACTTGCAAGTAAGCTATCATGAGGTCTTTAATTATAACATAAGTTCATTCATGGTTTTATATTTTGTACTCTTTTATGTCATGAACTAAAATATGTGTTGTTTTTACAGGGTTATTTTCCTCCTCATGATGCTCTTGGCCATGATCAGGGTACTGCAAGTGCTGCTCGAGGAGTAGGGGTTGGTAAAAGTGTCCATCCTAATCTTCCTGCACATACATCACATCATCTAACCCCATCATCTGTGCCTATATTTTCCTCTGAAATGTTGGCAACACATACCATCTAGGCATCCATTAATGCACCCTTTAGCAGTGAACACATGCTACAACATGCGTCAGGACATGTACCTGGGGATGTAGAGGCCACTAGTAGTGGTGATGTTTTAGCAACATTTCCTAGATCTTCTCGTATTACTATTATGGGAACATTCCCATTCACACTTGTGGTGACCAAGGATTTCATTCCCATAAAGATAGAGAAGCTCCTAAGTACTTTAAAATGTTTTAATTATTACTATATATAATCCAATTGAAATTTACTTATCGATCGCTCTTTGTAGACTATTGATCCTATGATCATTTTGTAGGAAATGATGTTTTTTATAAACATCTAAGTGATATTACATTGGAGCTCTTTGAGTCCACCATACATACACGGTGGAATGCCCAAAATCAAGATTTAAAAGATGAGCTCATTAACCATTTAGTTGTGTTGTTCGGTGATAAAACATTCAACCGAACCAAGGTCCTTAAGAAAGCTGGTACCTATCTAAAGTATGTGAGGGACCAATATAGGTCACATTTAGAGAAGGACAAAAAGTATGAGCATCCCCCCATGATTCCAGAGAGGGAGTGGAAGGACCTAGTGTTAGATGGAAAGGAGAAGGCTGAAAAGAAAAAAGGAAAGACACTGCCGGGCCAAGGAAGGTATGTGATACTATCAAAAATGTAATTATATATTGATTACTCTTTTTTTTTACATAATCTAATGTATTTCAAACTTTTCATAGGCTTCCCAACACATTGAAGGCAACAAAGTAAATACTAGAAAAACACGGGCAGCATAAACTTGGCTCTGGTGGTTATATGAAATTAGACGTATAAATTGTAAGTATCAATAAATGAAATATAGTATTCAAATAATAAATTGAATTTTTTTTTTGGTTGTATCACACCATAGAAGAAAAATTCAAGATCTTATTCAAAAATGTAGGGTTCTAAATTCAATAGAGTTCCCATAGAAGATGACCTAAAGATTGCCTTCCAACAAGGCTATGGAGCCATGGCTAAACGCCTAAGAGTCTTGACTGGGCAAATACAACCTTCCACTACATCTGACACGCAGGTAAATGAACTCAATAAAGTTTATTTAAAATTGAATACTTGTGCAATCTATTCAATATTAATTTCCACCATAAAGTAATTACATGCCTATTTGTTTTAAACATTCAAGCAATGATAATAATGCACATGACATTGGAATGAAGCCTAGTGAGGGTGGAGCACAACCTGCAGATGAAGGTCATGGTGTGAATCCTGATAATTTAGAGCATGTAGAGCGTGATCAACATGTTGAGCATGATTAGGCTAGAGAAGATTAGGAACATGATGTGGCCCCATCAGGTAAAGAGGACCACTCTAAATTTCTTTTAAACATATTTAATTTTAATTGGTGTATTAATTAATGTAACCTTTCGTGTTTCAACTTTAGAGCATGTAGAGTGTGATCAACGTGTTAAGCATGATCAGGCTAGAGAAGACCAGGATCATGATGTGGCCCCATCAGGTAAAGAGGACCACTCTCATGTTCTCTTAAACATATTTACTTTCAATTGGTGTATTAATTAATGTAACTTTTCATGTTTCAACTGCAGATAAGGATTTAGAGGGTGTCCAACATGTTGAGAATGAGTCTATAACAAAAGTTTAGGAACATGATGTGGGCCCATCAGGTAAAGAGAACCACTCTAATGTTCTTTTAATTAATGAAATACTTGTAACAATAATAATAAAACATATTAGTTTAACATTTCTTTCTTATTGCAGCAGGCCCCCCTTGCAACGATGTCCACATCATGAGCAAATGACTAGGAGTACATTAAGATCATGAGCAGAGGGAAGAACAACTAAAGGGTGGATAGATATTGATTTAGAAAATGATGCTCCACTTTAGATTTTTGTAGCTTAAAAAAAGAAACAAAAAACAAAAAGTGATTGTAATCATATCATGACAACCATGTATTATTGATAATATGCAAAAATTGAAAGAATGAATATTATATGTTAATGAATGAATGTGAATATGTTAATTAATGAATTTTAGATGTGTAATGAATGAATGTTATATGTTATTAATGGAAGAATGAATGATTAATGTTATATGATTGGGTATGGGGAATTGAGAGTCATGTGAAGGGCGGGGGACAGGGAGGCGAGCGGCCAAATGAGATTCCATCATCACGTGGTTGGCCTTGTTAAGTAGAGAATATTAAACTATTCTAAAAAAAAGAGAATCTCAATAAGGTAATGCACTTTTCAATATAAGAAATGCATTTTTGAAGCATCAAACCAATATGCAAAGATGAAAGAAAGTGCTAACTTTTCACTATGGTGGCAGAAAAATGATTCTTTATACCCTGAATCCATGCTCTCCATCATAATTTGAAGTTGTTTATATTCCAATGTTCTGAGTTTAGTTTGTTTGTATGGCTTTGTATGAATAACACATTGTGTTGTGTGTGGATTTGGTTTCAAAGCTTTGTTTCTTCTATTTTTAGTGGTGACATAACTCTAAAATTTGACTTTTGTGCATAACAGGTTAGTGGAAAAATTGATAGCTCTAAAGGGTTTAGAGGCTCGATTGAGATAGATACATGGATATTTGGATCTTGTTATTGATGGGAGGATTCCACTTAACCATGAAATTTTGTACCATCTGTAGGTATGCAAAAGTTTCTCTAATTACATTCATTCTTGATCATAAATGTTGTAAATGATATTAATGCTTCAAACTTAAGATTTGTTTCATTGTTATAATGATCAAAATGTTATACTTGGCTATACATTCAAGCATTCTCTTGCCCCCTACCCTTTTCTCTCTCCCCCCTCATTTTAAGAATTTTCTGTCATAAAAGATTCACATTTCTGTCTCATTTACACAAATTTATCTAAAGTGCTAGGAGTGAATAAAGATATGTAAAAGATGATGGATTATTTCTAAACAACTTTCCATCTTATAGCTAATTAAATCCTTAATATTTGAATAGTTTAGAGCTCGAATAATGCTTGTATATGCATGTGTAGCAATAAGGGAGCCTATGTGAAGATTGAAATTTAAAACATCACTTTGGTATTTTTCCTTAGGCAGTGAAATGATATTTTGAGTAATACAAACCTACACACATTGTTATTTTTTGGCATTGCATTGAAGAAATTCTTTTCTCTTATACCTACCCTTGGCTAGACATGGAGGTATATAATATTGGTTTCTGGGTTTATTATGTAAGTAGTTAATTTCACAGAAGAAGACTAAAATATTCTTAATGTCCTGTGTTAGGTGTGAAAGCATATGAATCACTTGCTGAAGGCACCATTTTGTATTCATCCAAAAACTAGTCTGTTCCTTTTTTTATGTTTCTTGCATGTGTTTTTTTTAGGCTTTAGAGATGTAGCTTGGCTCTTTCCTTTGCACTTTTCATCTATTTTGATGATTACAATAGATTTTCCTCATAATTTTTCATGTAGATCTATTTGTAACCTTAATTTCTACCAATCAATTTGCAAACCATTCACATATTAAGGACCATTTCACTAACTTGAAGTCATCCATTACTTCATTTGTAGCAGGTTGTGTCTATGTGCCAATAAATCCTGATGATTGCAAGAACCTTAATCCCACAAGTGTACCCAATCTTTCTCAAGTAAAAGTCTTACCTTATTTAAATATATTACTTTAAATGGTTAATTGAAGGTGCTTCTTTAGATATGAGATAGTTAAACCCTAGATTAAAATATGGTATTAGATGGGCAGTATAATGATAAAATTGAGGTCCATTGAACATAATTTACTAGACTATGAATAGTGTTACAATTATAATTATTTCTCCTTTACCTACCTCTGCATTAATGAAAAATATAGATCCCTATAAATCTAAGCATGAAAGTGTTGAAATTTTTTGTATCTGCAGGACTCCAGAAAATACCAAACATGTTCTTTTTGAATGTTTTTATGCTCTAGAATTTTGGTACTTATTCTACCATAAGCTGAAGGTTTGGAATAGCAATGGTAAAATTAATTGGCATGATATTCCATTTTATAATTTCAAGCTCAAGTTTGATTGTAAGCTATTTTGGTATTTCTTATCCAATGAGATCATGTGGCATTTGTGGAAGGTGAGAAATGATAATAAATTTAAGGGTATCAAGAGGGTACTTACTAAGTCTTGCAAGAGACTCACTTTCTACTATGTTGCTCTGCAAGTTTCAACTCTTGTGGAGATATCAATGGAGAGTTTATTGAAGTCAATAACTAAAGGTGCTGCTAACAATACCATAGAGGATATGAGAAGTGGACCCACCTGTAGGTTGAGCTTGGAAGAGACCGTGCTATTCCACCATACATTTGGGGTGCTGTCATAATAGTGGTTTACAATTCCTGAGAGGAACGAATTTTAGCTGAAATCACATATTTTTAGAAAATATAATGATTTAAGCCTTAAAAAGTTTCATTTTAAGGATTCCAATTGAAGAGGGTTTAATCAAATCACCTTGGATCAAACCCCCTTGGATAGAACCTCGCTAGTTTTAAACCATACCTATAATTGCGTCTCCTTTACACCTATCAAAATGTTGATAAAAAATCACTTTTGCTTTAGCTTTTGGGGGATCAAATGAATTCATTTAAAATTTATTTTAAATGATTATGGTATTCCTCAGAACAAGCTATCCAATGAATATAATTTTAATATGTTTTGGTTTTGTTATGTATTTGTTTTTTAAGTTTTATTAAACATAGATTTTTTATCGAAAATGAATTTCTTTGTTCTTCACATGTGTAAAAATAGAAGATTATCAAAAAAAAATTGAAAAATATGAGTGCACCAGATATTGAAGTCCTTGATCCAACAAAAATAAAAAATAAAAATTTTGATATATACAAAAAAAGTTACGTTATATGTGTTGTGTCCTGAATTATAATTTGTTTGACTTTGAAACTTGATTAAGGAAAAAATATTCAATAAAAAATATCTAACCAAGTGGAAGCACTAGATATCAGAGTTACAAATATAAATTTGAAAGAATTAGAATTTTATCCTTCATGGAAAAAGTTATGCGTTATACTGTGCATCACTTTTAAAAATGTTGTTTTGAAAAAATCAATTTTTGTGGGAGATGGAAAAAGTGCAATTTGATTCAAAAAATTTTGAAAAAATATTTTTAGAATCTATAGACAAAATTTGATGAGACTCTAGTTTGCACCATCTTCAAATTCCTCACGGTTTAGCCGCTATAGGTGCCCGAATGTGAAGATTCAGTTAAAATAATAATTTCAGTGTCCGGTTTGGCCAAAAATTGTAAACCACTATTATGGGATCACCCTTTGATGAGCTCCAGAGAGCAATTGATGAAGTTGCAAGCCCATAAAGAAGCGCGGCCCCCAATAGTTGGACCCCCAAGGAGAAACAATGGTGAAACTTGATATTGAAGTCGACAATGAGGAGAATGTAATCAACACTATGTATTGTTTATGCTGATTTGAATAGCAGCAACCTATGGTGCTGTTAACAAAAATTTGTATAATCTATGCTGGTTTTGAAAACAACTAGTGCTTTTTGGTTTCTTTCTTGCTGTGTAAAGTACTGATATAGTATATTTCCTATTATGGAAATGCTTTGATGTTGTATTGATCCAAATGTCAGATAGGAATTTTCATGATATGTAATGGACCTTAAACTATTTTCAATACAAAAAAAGAAAAAGATAGAAAATATTGGAAGTTCATTACATGTCTCATGTATGTGTCAGTATTTTAATTTGTTTAAGTTGTTCAAGAGCTTGATTAGGTCAAGAATATGTTTTACAAGCTCTATTCTCTTGACACTACTCAACATTTTCCCTACACATTTTCTCTTCAATCCAGACATTTCTTAACTCCTTCCCTTGTTAGCTCTTGGTTGTTCTCAAGTGTAATGCTTTTTCTATGCATCTTGCAATCTGTATGTATGATCAATCATCTCTTATGAAGCATGGATAACCTTTCACGGAATTGTTGTTGTAATTAGACAATTTCCATTGTGAGAATAATCATTTAATTTGTATGGAAGTAAGTCTTTTTCATATTATTTGACTTGGTATTGTAAACTCGTCTTTGCAGGATTCTCTCGGGGGGAACAACAGAATTGTAATGATAGGTAGAGTTGTACAACACCACAAATCATTTGGCATTAACAATATATTGCTTATAGAATACTCTATGCAAGTAAAATGGAATGTGCAATGACAATTGGTCTCGAATTCAAATCTGAATATAAGTACATTATACACAAGAAGATGGAGAATATGAACTAAACAATGGTGAAGGGAATTTGGACCAAGCTAAGCATGATGATTCTCTAAAATATTTCAATAACAGTGATAGGGAAGATTGCATGAATTTCTTCAAGAAGAATCTGATGAATTCAAAGAAAAACTGGGTGTTTGAAAAAGGAAAGTATGGGCCTTTATTTTGGGTGGCCTTGAGGCATCATTTACCGAAATGAAATTTGATTTTTTTTCCCAAAGGAATATAGTGGATTAAGGGTTTCTAGTGCATGGATGACTCTTAAAAATCCTCTCAAAAATTTCTATTCCATGCACAGTAGTTTAGGAAATAAAAGGAACAGGAATTGCCAGTACATGGAAAATCCTGATATTCCTTCTTTTAAAATAAATCTTTCCATGTACAGTAGTATAGGGTCATGTTCATCTCCATTTCCATTCATTCCATCTTGCTCATTGGTCCATCACCTTGATTTTGGTCTGCTCACCCAGAAATCTCGATCCTTGCAATGATCTCACAATCATTCATCCCCAGACAGAGCCACTGTTAGAACTATAAAATTTTGAAAATTTCATGGCTGCACATACTTATTAGTTCCCAAAAATGCCAATACCATAAGCACAAGAATCCTCTCTTCATAAATTTTTTTCCTATATTTTGTCATGTGATCCAATAGAATTCATCTAAGCTTGAGTATTTCAATGTATAATTCATATCGGCAAGAGATGGTGAGGGTCTCCTTGATCCATAAAGCATTTTATATTAACGTATATTTTTTGTAGTCTATCGGCAAGAGTTTGGGAATGTCATACTGATATGATTTCATTTGAAGACACATATTGGTAGGATGTAGTTCATTGTCCCAGTGACCAAAGGATCCTATCAGTGAGAGAATCTTCATCAATATAAGTCATAGCAAGCACATGTGTGTTATACCGATGAAGCACAAAATGATTGTCGGTGAGACCTCAATCATCAGTGTAAGTCATAATGGGCTTATTTGTGTCTTACCGATCATGGTGCAATTATGGAGCATCAAAAAGGAATTTGCAATATTCTCAATAAGTTTCCTAGAAAAGTGGGTCTCGTCGGTAGTATAGTATTATTAGGTTGAGTTCGAGGAAGTCTTGCCGACCCATCATATCGCTATAGCAGAATTATATCAGTAATAAGACTTGGCGATATTCATTGTCTTGCCGATAACAAGATTCATTAGCGAGATTGGCATCATCAGAGAGAGATATGGAAGTCAAACCAAATATAGCTTTATTGGTAGGAGAAACATTTTGTTTCAATGATCAAAATTGCTGAAGGAAGTGTTAGCTCTCAAAAATGCAGGCAAGGATACCTCAAGAGGTTGCCAATCTCTTCGTACGTTTTAGGGTAATAGAACAAGGTTTGAAATAATTAAACCTTCTACTCTTCAGGTGTTGCTAGACCTAGGCAGGTGTACCTATAATGGATGAAGCAAACTTAACCTATGATCTTCCTTCCTACAACAATTTATCCATAATGGCATATGGAAGTGGACAAAATGGATCAAACTTGGAATAAATTGTATACTAAAATGAAGACTAAATCCTAATATGCTCAACTAACAGATGTAAAAAAATATGAATGAGACTGAATGATGTGAATGGTGAGACCAGTGCCTTATAGGGTATGCGGAGTCAAGAGAAATCTTAGATAAGTACTCTGTTCTGGAAAGAATTCAAGTTGTTCAGCATATGATTTGGTTTATAGCTTGTATAAACATGCAAGATTATAATTACCGAGTTCTTCTTAAATGATCCAATTGATATCTTCTAATTACTATAATCAACTTAGAGAATTTAATCTTTACTAGAAAGAACCTGTAAGCTGTAGAATGGGGGAAACAAGCTAAACTATGCATCTACGCTTCTAAATAAGATAATTGCATCTAAAACTTAATAAATTTAAACTAATTTAAACTAGAAAGCTTCAGAAATCTATCCTATTGCTCTCTAACTCTAAAGACTTCTCTAATTTACTTAGCTCTCAGATTCGTAAGCTAATAAAACCATTAAAGTGACACTTAGAGAATGAGAAATGAATTATTCTACTCTAATATGATCTAAATGTGCAAATTCTATTCTAATGGCAGCCATGACTGCAAATGCTGGATGCTGGATGAATGCTGGATGATACTGGATGGTTTGGATGCTTGAATGCTTTGGAAACCTGCAGAGTAAGATTGCATTAGTCGGTCTCCTTTTCTTGTAGCCCAAGAGCTATATTTATAGCTTTCACGGCAGCACAATTGCACAGGAAACCGGGATGAGGGGCTGTGATTTCCTCTGGAGAATCCAAAGGCATGGGATGAGAAGAAGGAGCTGATCATGGAGAATGGTTTCTCCCCATGAAAACACCAGGCAAGATAAGAGGGAAGGTGGGTGGAAGGTTGTTGAGAGAACTTCCTGCAAATTTTTCTGAAGCTTTCCCGTGAATGGCAGTGCCATTAATTTGATTGGTGAGAAATAAATATTTATTGGTGAGTGAATAGTGCAAATTTTATGCATAAATTTAAATATTTTTAATTTATTTAAATTTAGCAAAAGGAGGAATAAATAATTTAATAAATCAAACTATAGGGTTTGTTTTATTAAATTAAAAGGAGAATGATAATTAAATAAAAGATTTTTAGCAATCTTTATTTAATTAAGAAGAAATGTGATTTTAAATAACACAAATTATTTAAATTGTGTATTTAATTTTAAGATAGAAGAAATAATGATAACAATTAAATAAAACAAAGTTTTTAATTTTGTTTATTTAATTAAGAGAGAAATAATATGATGAAAATGATAATAATTAAATAAAACAAAGTTTTTAATTTTGTTTATTTAATTAGGAGAGAAAAATAGAAGAATTATAAATGAACTTAATATAAATAAATATTTCTATTTATTTACTAAGTAGAAGAATTTAAGATTAATTAATCAAATAAGTCGTATTCAATTAATTAGATTCTCTAGACCATTTTTAGGTGTCTACATTTTGCCCCTCTTTGAAGTGATGTGTTTACGCAGTGCTTCAAAGAATGATTTTGCTTCAGCTGCCAGTATTGACGAAAGGTTTTAAAGCATGCCCCAGACTTGCCCCAGATGATGAATTCCGAAATGATAGTGATATATGCCCCCTCGGGAGATAAATTGATGAATATTGGATTTTTTTATGATTTTTCAAGAATTTCAAATTTTTTCTGATGATTTGATGATTTTGATAATGGTTTGATGAAGAAATAATGATGAAACAATTTATCTCCCAATAAAGAAATAATGATTCCTCTAGTTGATTATGATGATGATTGATGATCCTGATAGCTTAGAAGATTATTGATCTCATGATAGGTGAGATTCAATGATTGATTGATGATTGATTGACCTCATGATAGGTGAGGATCAATGATTGATTGATTGATAATTGACCTCATGATAGGCGAGGATCAATGATAGAGGCTCACAAGATTTGATCAAAGTCTCATAAGAGCTGATTCAGATTTGATTAGGCAATGTGGTTTGACTTCTTTGATTGATTGATATGCCCCAGTATAAGATTGATTAATGTACTGGGACTTGATGATGCAAAATGATGAATAGAATAGGGGATGGGATGAGGAAGAGATAATGAAAGGAGAAGATGAAAAGTAAGTAAGCACAAATGGATTCAAGGATAAACATGATGTTGCCCCAGTCAAGTTGCAAGCCAAGATTGATTGATGATGATGATAAGAGTGTTGTTGATGAGGGAAGAATACATCCCGAAACAACACAAAATGATAGGGAAGGATACATCCCGATGATGATGATGATGATGATGATGATGATGATGATTGGATAAAGGCTTGTAACAAGATTGGGAACAAAACCAAGGATGCGATTAAATGATTTGTGCTAGAATTAATAGATTAAGATTGGATGGAATTTGAGATGACTGAAATGAAAGAAAATGATTCAAAAAGAGATGATATCCTAAGAAATATTGAAGAGATGGTGATATGATGTAGAAAGGGAATACATATAGCTTTTGAGATTAAAATTTGGTAGCTTTTGAAACAATCTATAAATGCATATGCAAGACTAATACGGATGCAATCTATTTTAACCATGCAATTTTAAGTGTCATTTCAATAATCTTTTGATTTTGCTTTGTATCATCACTGAGCTTTTAAAAATGTTGAAAGAAAATACAAGCATCAATGATATGGGATAGACCAATGATGACCTGAGTACTTCTTTCATGACTTTTGATATTGCACGTGAACACAAGCATCATGGTATAAGATAGACCAATGATGACCTGAGCATTTCTTGCATAAACAAACAAGAATTAATCATTTTCTTAAGTGAATTAGAATGTCATCCATGATACTTGCTAGAGCACTTCCTGTGACAATTCACAAAATAATAATGACTAACTCACAAACAGCAAACAAAGAAAGGGTATCATTCTTCTTCCTTACTTCTCTAGTTCAATACATCATTGAGTAGTTCCAAAGAAATGATAATCAAATGATAAAATGAAAATCACAACAATTCAATTCTACTTAATGTATTTTCAAATCATTATTCAGATTAGATCATCAGTGTTGAGATGTGTGTGCTGATGTGTGCATGATATTTCCAAACGTTTAACTAAATGATGTGACCTAAAGACTTATCCTAGGGGGTCTGGGGGGCGTCTAAGGTGGAGTCTTACCTCGTTATACCTTGAGGGGCAAGTAGTTAAACCCGACCTGAGACTCCCACTTTTGGCTGATGTAGACTCTATTTTTTGTGTTTTTTTTATTTTATGATGTTTTTGGATTTTGGATTTTCTGATGTTTTTGGATTTTGATGGATTTTCTGATGTTTTTTGGATTTTGGATTTTCTGATGTTTTTGGATTTTGATGGATTTTCTGATGTTTTTGGATTTTGGATTTTCTGATGTTTTTGGATTTTGGGTTTTCTGATGTTTTTGGATTTTGAATTTTCTAATGTTTTTGGATTTTGAATTTTCTGATGTTTTTGGATTTTGGATTTATTGCCACTTGATGGTGTCATGTTTGACTGCCCTTCCATGCAAGCTAAAAGTCTACTTGTACTAGATAACACTAGGATGTTGCCCCCAAGCTAGGGTAAAACATGGTGTCTCTGCTATGATATGGATAGTGAGAATCTCACTTGATAGATGGAAATGATATGAAAGGAAACAATCGTAACAACACTGTACCCAGTAGATAGAGAAGTTTGGTGAAAATCACAAGTAACGCTTGTTTGCCAGGTTTTCCTCACTTGTTTTTATTGTGTCCTCTTTCATTTTTTTTTGTATTTTTTTTTTTTTAATTTATTTATTTATTTATTTATTTTTATTTTTTGTATTTTTCCCCTTTTTGTCATCATGATGCCTGTTTGCCAGGTTTTCATCAAGACAACTTTATTGACCATGCACTAGATATCCTCAAGTGTAGAATCGCCTGAGATGAATGTTGTTCATGGGCTCCTCCAACATGTGTCCTTCTGGTGTAGACAGTTGGTATGCTCCTGATCCATAGGCTGATATGATGACATAAGGTCCTGTCTAGTTGGGTTCAAACTTTCCTTCTTTCTCTATGCGCGCTGATTTCTGGGAGGGTTTCACGTGGGACCAAGTCTCTAGATTTGGAAGACTCTGAAGCAACCTATGATTATAGTTCCTAGACATCCTTTGTTGATAGGCTGTCAAATGATTAACAGCTTGTTGTCGACGTTCATCAAGTAGCTCTAATTCTTGAAGTCTAGAGACCCTATAATCTTCATCTGAAATGAGTCCCTTTAGTGAAACTTGAAGGGATGGAATTTCTACCTCGATGGGTAATATTGCTTCTAATCCATAAACAAGAGCATATGGTGTAGCTCCTGTTGGTGTTCTGATGCTAGTCCTGTAAGCCCAAGAAGCGGGGTTAAGGCACGTGCTTGATCCAAAGTCACTTCATTTACAGTCTTCTTGAGAATCTTTAGGATTGTTTTGTTTGAAGCCTCTGCCTGCCCATTACCTTGAGGGTAATACGGGGTTGAAAAGCGATGTTGAATGTGGAAATTTTCACACAACTCTTGGACGTCTTGGTTTTTGAAAGGCCTGCCATTATCTGTGATGATTGACTGGGGTATCCCATATCTACAAATGAGATAATTAAGAATGAAAGATGATATTTGCTTTCCAGTGATTGTGCTTAAAGGAACTGCCTCCACCCATTTTATAAAATATTCGGTTGCTGTGATAATGAACTTGTGTCCATTAGATGAAGATGGGTGAATTTTCCCTACCAGGTCTAATCCCCACTGACAGAAAGGCCATGTAGTTGCAAATGGATGCAACTCCTACGCTGGTGCATGTATAAGATTGCCATGGATCTGGCATTTTGAATATCTTTTGACAAACTGATAAGATTCTTGCTCCATGTGTGGCCAGTAATACCCCAAACGAAGGAGTTTCTTGGCTAAAGATAATCCACTTGAATGTGTTCCACAAATTCCTTCATGGACCTCATGTAAAGCGGAAGCAGATTCATCATGTTCTAAACAACGTAAAAGAGTTCCATCTAGGCCTCGACGGTAAAGGGTGTCAGCAATAATGGTATGTTTGGCGGATTGGCATATGAAGTTGCACTTTTGGTTGCGAGAAAGATCTGGCGGTAAGATATTATCTTTCAAATAAGTATAAATGTCTCCATAAATGGAAGATTGGGTACTATCCAAAAGGCTTATGGTTTGGGATTTGGGATTTGCGTATGCAGGATTTGATACTTGTTCTACAATAAATCGATAACGATCTTGCGTTTCAGGCATTTGTAGAAGAGATGGTATTGTGGCCATGGCATCTGCTGCTTTGTTCTCTGATCTTGGTATCTGCTCAAATTTGATTTCTATGAAGTATTTTCTTAGGTCATCCACCAGCCTTTTGTATAAAATTAGTGTGTCATCCTTAGTTTGGTAATCATTGTTGACTTGGTAGATGATTAATTGGGAGTCTCCATACACCTGTAGTTCTGTGATTTTCCATTCAATAGCCACTTTAATTCCAAGGATCAAAGCCTCATATTCTGCCACATTGTTAGTGCAACGGAAGGTAAGCCTGTATGATCGTGGGATTGTGTGCCCAAGAGGTGTGACAAATAGAATTCCTGCCCCTGATCCATGTTGTGTGTAGGATCCATCGAAGTAGAGTTGCCATGGTTGTGTTGTAACGTTGAGGATATCTACATCAGGAAATTCCATGGTCATAGGATGACTGTCTGATAATGGAGCTTCTGCTAATTGATCGGTGATGACTTGTCCTTTGATAGCTCACCTTTCAACATATTGAATATCAAACTCACTAAGGAGCATGACCCACTTTTCCAACCTTCCTGTTAAAGCTGCTTTGCTCAGTAGATACTTGAGACGATCAATTTTTTCAATGAGTTTGATAGTGTGAGTGAGCATATAATGTCACAATTTTTGTGTTGCAAATATTACTGCTAAGCATGATTTTTCAATGAAGGTGTAATTTACTTCATGTCCATTGAGTGTCCTGCTAATATAGTATATTGCCTGTTCCTTTCCTTCTTTATCCTCCTGTGCTAGCAAGGCTCCTAAAGAAATATCTGTTGTTGCGATATATAGCAACAATGGCTTGTCTACACTGGGTGGTACCAAGATTGGTGGTTTCATCAGATAATGCTTGATTTGATTGAAAGTACTCTCACACTGTTCATCCCATTTAAAAGGCACATTTTTATGCAAAAGATGGTTGAATGGATGACACTGATCTGCTAGTTGAGAGATGAATCTTCTGATGGACTGTAGTCGGCCTTGTAGAGATCTTAATGTACTGATATTCTTAGGAGGTGGCATTTCCATAATGGCTTGGACTTTTGCTGGATCTACTTCAATTCCCTTTGTAGAAACTATGTATCCTAGGAGGTTTGCTGATGTTACTCCAAAGGCACATTTCTTAGGATTCAATCTGACTTTGAATTTTTCCAACTTGTCGAATATTTTGGCCAATATTTCTAGATGTCCTTCCCTGGTGTAAGACTTTGCTAAGATATCATCCACATAGTCCTCCATGAAGGTGTGCATCATATCATGGAAGATTGTTGTCATAGCTCGCTGGTATGTAGCTCCTACATTCTTTAACCCAAAAGGCATGACATTCCAGCAAAAGGTGCCCCATGGACATGTAAATGCTATCTTCTCCTGGTCTTCAGGGGCTATCTTGATTTGATTGTATCCTGAAAATCCATCCATGAGTGATAGCATTTGATGACCGGCTGTGAGATCTACAATCATGTCTATGTTTGGCAAAGGAAAATCATCCTTTGGACATGCCTTATTTAAATCCCGAAAATCAGTACATATTCTAATGGTGTTATTTGGCTTTGAAACAGGCACAATGTTGGATATCCATTCTACATAATCAATAGATCTAATGAATCCAGCATCTATTAATTTCTTCAAATCATTTTCACTAATATTTGGATGCATTTTCTGTTTCTTGGTTTAGTGCAATTTGGTAGAAGATAAGTGATGCGTAATGAGTCATTATTAGGCACGGCGTAATGGGGTATGACCGAAGCAAGGTACGATGCATCGTTCTTGAAATTTGATAAAATAAACTTACGTACATCTGTCATGGATGCGGCCAGGTGTAGTATTCTTGCTTTCTCTATTGTGCCAATATTAATAGACTGTGTGGGTTCTATCAACACTGATGATCTTTCATGGTAATGTTTTGAGAGGATGTCAAACCTTCCATCCTTTGGTGCCTCAATGAGGTTTTCGCCATCGGATGCGTTCTTTATTTTTACTATTTTAGGATCAAATACTGCCATAGAATGGTTTTCACCATTAGATCCATTTTTTTCTTTCTTATTTTTGCAACTGGAAGGCTTGGCATCCTCCTGCCTAAAAGCGTCATTAAAAGAAGTATTGGTAGAACAAGTATCAGATTCCTCATAGCAAAGGTAGTTAATAATGGAGGAGTCATTGTCAAAAAGCGAGGGAGATTATTGTAGGGGATATTTGGGGTTCCCCATTAGCGATAAGTTGGGGATATGTAGTAAAGACCTTGAATCATTAGATGGGTTGAGTCGGCGTTGTGGCTTCGAGGCCGAAATGTCATCAGGTTATCTGTGGGTATAATAGGCCTCACGAAGGTATTTTCTTCACATCATTTATCTCAATGCGATGTCCGTTCATCTTCGCGAGTCATGAAATTTTGTGTTTCAAAGACAATAGGATTAAAACTTGAGCTTTGACCCTCCTCGTGATTGGGGGTATACTTTTTGATAATGTCAATCTGAATATCTTCATAGGAAACTTCTGATAAGTTGTCCCACTCATACTCATTTGAATCTATTTCAGAATTATCTCTTATTTGAAGAATACGCTCCACAGTTTTATTGGTGATTTCTGCTCTTGCTTTTTCTATGTATCCTAGTCCAGTTTTATCCTTATGTTGGAGCATAAGAGGCTGGATTGGTTCTGTTATGCCTTGTTTCCTTAACCTAAGAGGTCCCTGTCCTGAATATCCCATCTTCTCAAGAATAGTTTTTCCTTTCCCGTATTGAGTTGTCTCTATGATGTTACTTGTGGAAGCGGGGGCTTCCTCATCCTTATAAAGCCAATTTAGTATAGCCTTATCTTATGATTCTTCATCTAAGCTCCCAGCTTTTACAAATCTGCCATCTAATGCTGTTGTAGATTGTTCTGAAGTGTGGGTGTTTGTAGATGGTTGTCCATATGTTTGTAAGGAGGGTAACATTTGTGATAGATGAAATGAGTGTCCAACACCATATTCACTTATTCCTTTGTCACTTATCTGCACTTCCTTGGTGAATTGATGTGAGAGTGGAGCCAATTGTTCTTCAACATTTGAAGAGTTAGATTGTGCCACCCTTATCTCTTGTGATTTTTGTTGTTTTGAAAGCCACTTTGAAATGAAGCTCTGTTGTTGTTCACTATCTGATGTGCCAACTTCTCTATTGTTAGGTATGAATGTATCCTGAGATGTCTTCAATGTATGACAAGCTTGGGTGTCATTGTAGTCAGCTGTGATTGTTACCTCCTGTCCATTGATGGGAAATTTCAGGCATTGATGATAGGTAGAAGATACTGCTTGCATATCATGGATCCAAGGGCGTCCCAACAGTATGTTGTATGTCAGTTCCCTATCTAAGACTTGGCAAACCACTTTTTGGACAATAGGCCCAACTTGAATGGGTAATATGATCAATCCTTTAGAGGACCTTTCTTCTTCATCATATGCTTTGATTGTGATTTTTCTTCTTGTATCAATGGCTTCATCTGAGTATCCTAGTGCACGAATCAACTTTAAGGTACAAATATTTAAACCAGCCCCTCCATCTATCAGGACACGTTTTACACGATGTTTGTGGATAAGGACTTCAATGTGAAGGGCGGAATTATGCAGGTGGGTGAGTGATACATCATCATGTTCAGAAAATGAAAGGCAATGAGGTACAGATAGATGTCCCACCATAGCTTGGAATTGACACACATCCAGATTGTTAGGTACTGTAGTTGATACGAGAGCTTGTTCAAGAACCTCTTTGTGTGATGGGGAAATCTTCAAAAGTTCCAAGATTGATATTTGTGCTGGTATTTTTTGCAATTGATCGATGAGATTATATTGATTGGAGGGGGGATCCACTGATGGGGATGATATTGATGCTCCTTTCAATATAACTTTGGATTATGCCCTTGTTGTGGCATTAACTGGTTGGTACTCTTGTTTCCCTTTGAGTGTGACTACATTGATTTGGTTTTCGGATTTGTCCATATGTTGTACCAAATTGGTAGATGTAATGTCGTTGTTCTAGTTGATTTGATTGCATAACTCTTCATCCTCTTTAGCAGTAGAAAAACAAAGGATTGTTGCATCATAAACATAACCAACGTTCTTACCTTTGGTGTTTGCGGAAGAAGATTCTCCCTTTTGATAATTGGGTAGAGAATTTTTGAATGTTGTATGATCCTTGTTTGTTTGAGGGCCCTCTACGAATACTTTCTTTTGATCTATGAGGTCTTGTACCACATGTTTTAATTGCCAACAATTTTCGGTCATGTGACCGTTATTTTGATGATAGTGACAGTAATGTAAGTCATTCCACCATGATGGTTTGACTTGAGGGTCCCAATTTCTAGCCTCTTACACTTGAATGAGTTTTTCGTTTAAAAGTTCCTTGAGGACTGATTCCAATGATTGTCCTAACGGTGTGAATTTTCTTTTATTGGAGGGTCGTTGGAATGATTGGGCTTTTGTTTCTCCACTGTTTTGATTATTTCCTTGATCACTACTTTGTTTGACATTAAAACCATTGTTTTGTTTGTTTGTAGTAGTTGGTGTCAAGGTGAATACTGGTTTAGGTGCATGTGTATCGATCATGGTATCAGTATTCTTGTTCTTTTGCCAAAATCTTAGCTTTTTGTTGTTGCTGTTAGAGGAATGGTTATTGCTTGAACCTTCAATGAAGTGTTTGATTGTTCCTCTTTTGATTAGAGCCTCTTCGATTTTGAGTCCCTTTTCGATAACTTGTTCAAATGTGGATGGACATTGTAAGTCCAATCTGTAATTCATGTCATCTACTAAGTTATCAATGAACATCTCTATCTTCTCCTCTTCAGGAATAGATCTAGGGTATTTAGCAAATAGCCTTCTCCATCGTTGGAGAAAGGAAAGAAATTTTTCACCCTTTGCTTGTTTGGTGTTGTAAAGTTCTTTTAAAGTTACCCCATGTTGGATGTTGAATGAGAAGTGTGTTATGAACCTATTGATTAATTCCTCAAAGGATTGAATCCCAGGTTCTAATTTAGAAAACCACTCCATGCAAGTGTTTCCTAGGCTCCTTGGAAATAATCGTAGTAGGTAAGAGTCCTCGTGTGCGAACTCTATGCTCATGGCTCGAAATTCTTGTACGTGATCAAATGGATCGGTTCTTCCATTATACTTGTTGTATGTTGGGTACTCACAATACCTTGGAAATGGTATCATGTTAATGCTTGAGTCAAATGGATAAGGGAAAATGTCTTGTAATAGATATCTCTTTGTTGGCCCTTGTTGGATATTTTGGAATTGTAGTTGCAATTGTTGGATTTGTCTTGTCAAAGCATCTATTTGATTTGGATTTTCTATACTAGTTGAGTTAGGTGTGGCTATTTCCTTGAGTTGATTGACATCAAAGTCTTTAGGAAGTTTAGCACCTTTGTTAGCTAGTAGTAGAAGATACTTTTCCATGTCTTGCTCTAGCATCTTTTCCATAAATTTATGGAAATGAGGGTCTTGTTGAACTTTCTCGATTTCCTCCGCAGTTATTTCTTTCTCATGCGAGTTAATAAGAGGATCAGTGTTGCTATATCGTCCCCAAGGGGTTTCTTCAGCCATGACTGCTATTTTTTCATTTTCTTGTTCTTGTTGTTTTTGATATGCTGCTCGTGTGAAAATAGGCATACAAACATTTAAAGTTTACTCTAGACTTTGATCTTGGATTTGATTGGATAAGTGCCAAGGTTGTTGTTTTATAATCTGATTTCGTCTTATCTAGTTTCGTGATGAAAGGATGATAGAATCCTTGATGGGGAAACTTTGACAGAAAAACTCAAATTTTGGTGAAAATGACACTATGTAAGATGCTGCAAGATCTAGGTGTAGGGGTAAAGCTTTTTTCTTTTGCGTGACTTAAGTGTTCAAGACTGTGAAAAAAAATGTTTTGAACTGATGGGAACCTTGTATTCGATATGGGAAAGCTCACAGAATGTCCTATTAACTCTCTATTTTTTGGGTTTTATGGCGCGCTAAAACAGAGACCGGGCGCGCTGAAATAGAGATTGGGTGCGCTAAAACAGATACCGGGCGCGCTAAAATAGAGACTGGGCACGCTAAAACAGATACCGTACACGCTAAAATAGAGACCAAGCGCACTGGAATAGAGACTGGGCGCACTAAAATAGAGACCAAGTGCGCTGAAATAGAAACCAGGAGCGCTAAAACAGATACCGAGCTCGCTAAAACAAATACCGGGCACGCTAAAACTATGACCTTAAGGGGTTTAAGACAGAGAAAAACTATCTTATTCTATGAAACTCATTGGGTCTGGTATCATATTGGATGGCGGGTTGTGGGATGTATTCTGGACGAATTCTCTGACTATGATTGTGGTGTTGCCTAAGAGCTCTTCTTTGGAAATATGCTTGTGAATCTAAGGGAGCTACGACGTAGTCGTCTGTATAACCTCTAGAGAAATCATGATACCTATGAATAAAAGTTCTATGTTGGAGTAGAACTTTCTTGCTTTGATATAGAAATCTTTGTTTTCTTAGGAGTTGTTTGTATGCAAGTGTCCTCTTTGGTTTTCGGATTCGTTTGGCAAGAGATTTCTTGACAAACTTGGTGGATACCCAATCTCGAATCATGAGAAATCCACAAGTGCTTTGATTTTTAGGATTTTTATGATGATCTTATCTGAGTTTAATGATAGAAAACACAGCAATCAAGAATAGAATGGTTGTATTTAAAATCCTAGAATCTAAACAAGTAGTGTATGTTCTCAAGAATCAATGATTCTTCTTGATTTTTACTGGTTTGATAACAAGATAAGACAATTCAAATAGACTCACTCCTAGAGACAAAAGGTCATCATTATATACTCGAACGGCCCACAGCTTGGAATTGCGTCGACTCACACAGCCATGTCACCCCTAGAGGGCACCCGTGTTTTTGTCTTTTCCAGGTGCGTACTCAGAGTGACGGAAGTGGATACTGGATCCCCTGAGCAAACAGTCCTTGGCAATTATATGGTGAGTGCTTGAGGGTAGATTCTTCCCCGCCCCTGCACCGCCGAGTATTACAATGTTTGGAAACTGACAGGCGTGCTTCTATTTCTAGGTTCTTAGATAGGGTTTCCGTTCGGAGTGGCAAATGGATAAACTCCCTCGAGAGACCTCCCAATCTTTAAAACAAAGATTTTGGGGATGGTTATCCTGCGCACTTCCGTTGAAAGAGGGTTTTCCCCAAATTCACATAAATTTTAAAGTGGGTTGGAATACCATGGCTTTTGGTTGTCCCCACTCAGGTCGTTCCCGTAGGGTGAGTACTTTTTCCCACTACGGCAGGCCTGTCTAAAGGTTTTAAGAAAGCATAAAATTGCATAAAGTAAATGGTGAGTCTGGTATTCTGATGCACCCAGTCAAGGGGAGAGCATAAACCTATCACCCAATCACAGCAAAATGTTGTTCTTTTTAAACCCAAAAGACAAATGATTTACTTCTAATGGAGATATTGCTCCATGACAAGCAAGATGTTCAATTTTAAAACCTCAACAAGAAGTGTGATGTTTCTATCCTAGGATTGGTAAATTTTACTCCATTTCTATCCTATGATTGGTAAATTTTATTGTTTCTATCCTAGGATTGGTAAATTTTAACCAAATAGAAAAGACAGAAATAAAAACTGGCCGCGGACGCGTTGGATCCAGATGAAAGAAATGCTTTTAAAGAAGAAAAAGTGGCTTGCTGGAACAGAAACCAGGCATGCTGTAATAGTAACTTGGCGCGCTGGAATAGAAACCTGGCGTGCTGGAACAGTAACCAGGCGTGCTGGAACAGGAACCCGGCGCGCTAAAACAGAATCTCGGTGCGCTGCAAAAACTCTCGATCTCGCGAAAACTTTCACGCCGATACCTGTACGACAAGATTTTCAAAAAGTTAGCAAAATACGGGGTATTGCCCCATGGTGGGCGCCATTTTGTAAGCGGTAGAAGGGGAAAAATGAATTAAACAATGCATCTACGCTTCTAAATAAGATATTGCATCTAAGATTAAGAAATTTAAACTAAATTAAACTATAAAATCTACAGAAATTTATCCTATTGCTCTCTAACTCTAAAGACTTCTCTAATTTACTTAGCTCTCAGATTCGTAAGCTAATTAAACTATTAAGTGACACTTAGAGAATGAGAATTAATCTATTATGATTCTATAATGCAACTAAGATGATTCTACAATAAAATTCATGAGAAATAAACTACTGTAAACAACCATGATTGAAAAACTATGAAGTGTTGAAGAAAGCTTGATGGATTGATCCTAAAACTTGATTGTTGGAATGCTTGAATGTTTGGAAACCTGCAGAGTAAAATTGCATAAGTTAGGATCCTTTTTGTGTAGCCCAAGAGCTGTATTTATAGCTTTCACGGCAGCACAATTGCATAGGAAACTGGGATGAGGGGCTGTGATTTCTTCTGGAGAATCTAAAGGCTTGGGATGAGAAGAAGGAGCTGATCATGGAGAATGGTTTCTCCCCATGAAAACACCAGGCAAGATAAGAGGGAAGGTGGGTGGAAGGTTGTTGAGAGAACTTCCTGCAAATTTTTTCTGAAGCTTTCCCGTGAATGGCAGTGCCATTAATTTGATTGGTGAGAAATAAATATTTATTGGTGAGTGAATAGTGCAAATTTTATGCATAAATTTAAATATTTTTAATTTATTTAAATTTAGCAAAAGGAGGAATAAATAATTTAATAAATCAAATTATAGGGTTTGTTTTATTAAATTAAAAGGAGAATGATAATTAAATAAAAGATTTTTAGCAATCTTTATTTAATTAAGAAGAAATGTGATTTTAAATAACACAATTTATTTAAATTGTGTATTAATTTTAAGATAGAAGAAATAATGATACTAATTAAATAAAACAAAATTTTTAATTTT
>VDFB02300399.1:0-51795 GCA_007258455.2 Sequoia sempervirens
AGAATCAATGGTAGCCCGCAGTCTTTCATATTCGAACCATGGATGTTCTTTTACATCAGTGTGGTGCTCGAAGGGGACGAGCAAGTGAACTGGGCGAAGATGATAAGTGACAACATCGATGAGCAGTTCCGGAACCTCAGAAGAACAAAAACATTTTATATGAGCTCATACGTCATCTATATGTTGGCTCGAATGACCAAGTACAGGGGATTGGCGTACCAGGAGCCGATTGGCTGCGGCTACAATCAGTTTAAGATTCACCAGTCATGCAGGCAGCTACATCTCACTCACACTGGTGACTTCCAAAGAGTGAATGACGCCTTTACCATGTACATCACGAGAACACTTCAGCAAAGGCTACAGCAGAGGATCTCCGAGGAGGCACAGGCGTTGATCGAAGAATACGGGTGTTGGTTCATCCAATTCCCAAAATTCACCTACTTGAGGCTGCCAGGGTACGATTCGTACGTGTACAAGCTACCGAGGTACCCCACTAACAGGATGATCCTACTTGAGTTGTCTAGACAGTTGGTCGCCTACGACAAGATTATAAGGTGTAAGAAGAAGGGAGGTCTTCATTTTCCCATTGTGCTAGGAAATTCACTCGAGGAATGCCCGACTTTGCAAGCAGCGAAGGAGGCTGAGAATGAGCTAAAGTTTTACAAGCTGACTCTTTATACCAGCAGGCAGAATTTTGATCCCAAGGGGATAATTGGAACAGTACAAGGAGAAGAATTTAAGCACAAGGCTCACATGGAGGACTTTTGGGCAAATGCTACAGGCGAGGACGAAATCAGAAGAAGGACGTTCTCAAGGCTGCCTCTAAAGCTAATCAGGGAGTGCGAGGTGATCAGGGTGCCGGATCAACTGGAGGAAGATACTAGAATCACCCATCCAGATTTTGAAGCAGTGAAGAACACGCCAATACCACCTGTGGATTGGGCTGAGCCGGAGATTGTGGATCTAGACACTCTATTTATCCCAGTCATGACGTTTACGAGAGCTTGGGTGGACGAGCGTGTTAATAGATTGAGGAGGAGGTCAGTCGCTCTCACATATGACCTCATGGGTGATGGAAAGCCACCAGTGGTAGCGAAAAGGAAGAAGCAGCTCACACGAGGTCCGGAACCAAAAAGAAGGGAGCCCGTTCAACCAGAGCCCGTTCAGCCTGAACCTCAGGGATCGGACGACACGTCCTCAACTCAGTTGGTGTCTCATGCTTCCAGTGTACGTGAAGTGTCATTATTTGCTAGTCAAAGAGCAAAAGGGAATGAAGAGCTAGAGGATGGAGAAATTAACCAGCCGATGCCAAGGGAGGTGGATACTCAGAGTGTGAATGATCCTGAAGCTGCTAGTAAGCGGGATGAAGGGGAAGACACGGACATGGACACCCACTTCGATTATTCCTTCGGAGAGGAAGATGCTGGGGCACATGAAGGAAGTGATCAAGAGGTCGAGATAATCGAGCCTCCACCAAACACCCCTCGGGAAGAAGTTCGAGAAGTGGAAGCCACTGAGGAGCAGCCTCTGATTGTTTATGATATTCAACGAAATTGGCTTTCACAGGCGATCCGAAGAGACCAGGATGATGACGCCAGCCTAGCAATTGAAATGGAAGCACTCTTGAATAGGACAAGCAAGTCGCCGAAGCGGAAGAGGGCGAGAAAATATACAAGGATAGAAACTAACGAGGCAGGTTCCCGTAGCCTTCACATCGCTGCCCCAAGAGAAGATCACGACTTGAGTGATGCAATGCCAGAGAAATACACAATCACCACTGTTGAGTTGGGACGCCCTTCAGGAGCACAGGTGGTGGAAGAGGCTGAAACTTCGTTTCAGGCATTAAAAGATAGGCTGATAAAGAAAGAAGGAAAGTATAAAAGGTTGAAGAAAGAGCACAGAGCGTTGGTTGAATACGTGCAAAATCTCGCACATCTTGTTGCTCAAAGTAATCCAGCAGCAGAGCTTCCACCAGAGGTGCCACGTGAGCCTATCAGCGGCTTGGAAGAAGTAAAGAGGGCTGTGCGAGAAGGAGATAAGTGGGTGAATGGTGTCCGCATTGAGGCAGAAAAGTTCATGGCGGATCTCGCCTCAGCATTCCAAAATGCTTCCGGTATCCTTTCACGATTGGATGATGTTGAGCAGGCTTGGGGAGATACCCACATCTTCCAAGACAATACTATCCCACGCCTGGCTGTTTTGATGCGTGTTCCCACGCAAACTCTGGTGAACGAAGGGGTAATTCAGGCTGGTGACAGATATGACTTCCGTGGATGGCATTCAGCGGCATTCACAGGAAAGGGTTTCTTTGATACTGCAGCAATAGAGTCTTCCAGGATCAGAAAGGCCATGAGGAATATTCGTGAGAGTATTCTCAACACTTTGGAGTCAGTATTTGCAAAAAGACTCGCACATGAGGAGGTAGATGCAGAAGGATTAAGGGCAAGATTGCAGCCATTCTTTTCAGAAATGAGGACATTTTCCCAGCTAGATTTTGAAAACATCTCCACGTTTTCAACGATCATTCAGAGCACACAGGATTCCATCGAGACTTGGGGAAAATCTTGCGAGAAGCATGAACAAATGGTGGCCATCTTGGAGTATCAGCTGAATCTCACTCCATCAATTTCAGAAGAAGAGGTCGACGCAGTGTTGGCAAGATTCATAGCGTACGCGGTCAGAGAGAAGAGCAAAGGAATCCGGGTCATGGACGAGAATCTTCTAGAAGGTTAGTGGGCATTAATTGCTCATACTGGTCAAGGGAGGAATCTGCTATTTTTAGGAGCATTTATGACGCCACTCCTCCACCTTCTGGCGGTTTTTAGGGCAAACTCGTCTAGGGCTGAGGTGGCTCAATCTGAGCCCTCCGTTGTAATTTGATCTGGACCGTCGATTCAAATAGGCCAGCTATATAAGGGGGAGTCCCCCTCATTTGTACTCTAGTAGTCATAGAATCAGAAAATAGAGAGCTATTGTTGAAGCAAAATAGAGAGTAGAAGCTTTTAAGTTAGAGTAGTTTTTCATTTGCATTGTTGAAGAAGAAGGGGAAGTCTCCCTTAGAGAATTTTGTAAGAGATTGTCACAAAAGATTATTCTTAATAAAGCTTTTCATTGATGGTGAATTTCAACTTTGTTTGGAATAGTTCGTGAGGTTTCTTATTCCCTTTGACTTCAATTAGGAACTTAATTTCATGCTTGTAGTTAGATATGGATGTTTATGCTTGATATAAGTGAATTTCTTTTATCCATACCACTAACGTTCTTGCTGACGGTAAGTCCGTCTTGTGTGGTCAACTGGACTTTCAGTACTTAACTTCAATCAAGGTTCATAGGTGGTTATGCATCGTTGTGATGGTAGTTGCTCTATTGAATCGTGATTTGAACATCATTTTCACCCTTTGAAGATTGCACTTACCTTGTTGACGCTGTCCAACAGGAGGCTAAACAATGTTTGTCGAAATTCATTTAGGTTGAGCGTAATATCCATTTGCATTTAGATTAGAAGTTAAATTTTAGAAATCTCTGCAACCATTCAATTCTGCATAATCTTGGTTAGTTTTAGGAAACTTGCATCATAAAGCTAAATCATTCGCGCATAAATCCCCTTCAAAAGCACACATTGGTTGTCACTACACGTCTTGTGAACAACTACGTAAGTCCCCTCGTGAGTACACAGCATACACACATCAACCAAACTGAGCCTATTCGCATTTAAAGAACCTTGGAGTTGAAGGCGTGATCTCACTCGCAATCTTAGCACGTCGAATACTTTGTTCAAGAGAGAATAGGGGATCCATTTGGAAACTTTGTTCTACCTGGTTGGTGAGGTCACAAAAATCACATCAACAGGATGCAACATGGCAGAGCGAGGATATTCTGCAGCATCCGGAGTTGAGATTGTTTTAGGACAAGCAATTTCAGGAGGGGCGGACTGTCATGTCCCCTTGTAGTGGACATCTCTCAGAGCACAGGATTAGCCTATTATGCGACCCTCGTAGGCTGATAGATTGGATAGATGGTCTTGATGGAACTTGGCTCAGCTTCAGTTGTCAGTATTTGATCAGTTGGCTTTCGTTCGGGCTCATTCGGACACTTCTAGCCTAAGTTGCTATTTTTAGCAGTATTTGGCACTCAGCGTGGGACCCCTGCTATTTTTAGCATTATGGATTGATTACGTGCAGGATCACTTCCTTAGTCGACAGCTTCAGACGGCTCGTGCATCGGGTGAATATTGAGAGAGATTAATATTTAATTGATTTAATTAAATATTAATTATTGGGAGCTTATAATATAAAGTTATAATATTTTTATATTATAACTTAAGTGACTTCGCTGAAGGGGTCGCCCAACATAGGAAGGGGCCAGTTATGATTATATTTTATAATTAAAATTGCACTAGAGGCTATTGAGAAATTAAATAATAAAAGTCGAATTTATTTAATAATCCCTATTATTGAGGAATTCGCACTTTTCATGTGTATAAGGCATTCTCATTGAAAATTCGAGCCATTATGTCATTGTTTATGGAAAATTGATCAAATTTGACCAGAGCACGGAAGCCTAGGGTTTCAATCTCAGAGCATTGGGGAACGAGCCATCTCCAGTGAAAGCAATTCAGAAGGTGTGAGATATCATCTGATTTATTGCCAGGCAAGAGATTTCTTCATTCAGAAGAAGTTATAGAGCATCATAGACATTAAATTATTCAGGGTTTTGATTAGCAATTCATCCAGTAGGGTTTTATAGTTGAGGCGCATATATCCTTCAGATCTGGAGATCTTAGAGGAAGCCGTACTTTATTTATTGGTTGCTGTTGTTTACCAGGCCGTACAATTCTGTACCTGGCCGTACCATTTCAGGAAAAGCCATACTTTGTTTACAGAGCAAAACGCCTTCATCTTTGGCAGTCAGGCTTCATTATCAAGGGTGCATATCTCAGTAGCAGTGGATTCTTCCTTCTTGTGCAAGGGAAAGTTATCAAGCATCTCAGCCGTACCATTACCAGAAGTTCATTTATTGCTGCAAGAAAAATCAGGTTTTTATCAAATAAAGTGTTGCCTTTTTGATTGCATGTAACTGGATCTTTATTGTAATCATCTCAGAAGATTAAATATTAGTCAAGCATCAGTATTTGCAATAGATTCTGTTATTTCCGAAGTTGTATGAATTTATCTAGATTTTATATTATTTTATTGCAAAATCGCCCTTTTCAATATTTATGCAAAAACCACAAAAAAACCAAAAATACACAAAACACTCAGAAAACAGTCAGATTCGGAAACAGGGGAAATAAGGCGTTTCTACAGGATCCGCAAGTTGAAGCTACCATTCCTTTTGCAGACGATGCCAGGCAAGCCTACTTGGAGTATGCCACCTTACCCCCTGATCTTAGAAACCAATGGTCATTTGATCAATTCTTGAACCAAAGAAACAAAAGGAACGGAGGAAGAACTGATAACCGAGCTCCTGTGGCTCCTAGGACTGACTTTCAACAAGCCCTTGGGAAGGTGTCATTGGCTCACTTCGATGGAAGTGATAAGTGTTCAACAAGGTCGTGGGTTCAGAAGCTAGATAACTATCTATCGCTAAGGCCCATGCTAGAGGAAGATGCCATAAAGTTTGCAACGTTGCATTTGGAAGGAGCTGCTCATGAGTGGTGGTACCATGGTTTGGTCACGCTTGGCCACAACCTCATTCGAACCTATGATGAATTCACCAACAAGCTGATTGATAGATTCGACACTAAGGATCCTGAAGTGAAGTTTCGCGAGCTAGCACAATTGAAGCAGCATGGTTCCTTGGATGCTTACATAGCTGATTTTCAAAGGCTTTCTGTGATGGTGCCCAACATCACTGAAAGAAGGTTGGTAGTATTGTTCTCTAAAGGATTGGTTGAACCTTTGAAAGGGTGGGTTAAGGCTTTCGATCCACCAAGTCTCGAAGAAGCAATCAAAAAGTCTCAAAGTACGGAGTTATCAACCCCTAGGCCAAAATTTCCGCCCAAGCCCTTTGGCCACAAGAGGGATAAGAAGCATTTTTCAAATCAGCACAAGAAGTTTCCACCCAAGTTGACTGATGAGCAGCGTGAACAGCTTAGAAAAGAGGGCAAGTGTTATACATGTTTGGAGCCTTGGATTAAGGGTCATAGATGCTCTAAAAGAGGGCATTCTAACCAAATGGGGGCCTATTCTAATTATGGATCAGAATCTGATATGTTTGATCAGCAGTCTTATTTTGGGGACAGCGAGGAAGAGAGAGCTCTAGAAGAGTCCGACCATGAGCAAGGAGTTGGGGGCCCTATTGCCTAACTCTCTAGTTTCCAAAAGAACGAATCTTTCAAGGTCCGTGGTGGGATTGGAGGTCACCATATTGTTGCCTTAATTGATACTAGGGCAACACATAACTTCATTGACGAAGGTGTGGTTGCAAAGAGAGGTCTCAAAACAGAAGAATTTGAAGGATTCAAAGTCATGGTGGTGGATGGGTTTCATATTTCTTGCAACCAAAGGGTTCCTAACATGTCTATGCAATTAGGCAACTATGAAGTCAAAGATGACTTTTATGTAGTTACTATTGGTGACACGGATGTCGTACTTGGTATTCAATGGTTATGCTCACTTGGTGAAATCTCTCTCAATCTACAAACAATGGAGCTGAAGTTCCAATCTGATGGAAAGAAGGTGGTGCTTAGAGGAATGTCCAATGGAGGTCCTCGGATTGTGTCATTCAAAATAATGGAGAGGTTGATTCGGAACGATCAAGTTGAGTGGGTTGCGGAATGTATGGTTCTTCCAGCTAGTCCAGTTGAAACAAAGAGGGACTATCCTCCAGATATCCAGTCTATACTCACCAAGAAGAGTAAGGTGTTTGCTGATCTACCTTCTGGGCCGCCTCCTGAAAGGGGAGCTGAGCATGTCATTGAACTCAAGGAAGGGGCCAAGCCTGTCATCACAACACCATATCGATATCCTAAGAAGCAGAAGGACGAAATCGAGAAAAACATAAAAGAACTTTTGGAGATGGGCTTCATTCATCCAAGCAAGAGTCCCTTCGCTTCAGCAGTAGTTCTTGTGAAGAAGGATGGCACCATCTGCATGTGTGTGGATTATTGTTCCTTGAATCAAAGCACAATCAAAAATTGGTACCCCATTCCCTAGATAGATGAGCTCATTGACGAGCTACATGGTGCCAAGTTCTTTTCAAAAATTGATTTGAGGTCGGGCTACTATCAAATTCGGATGAGGGGGTCAGATATTGAGAAGACGGAATTCAGATGCCACTATGGTCATTTCGAGTTTTTAGTCATGCCTTTTGGGTTAACTAATGCTCCAGCCACCTTCCAGTCTTGTATGAACAAAGTTTTTCAGAAACAGTTGAGGAAGTTTGTGTTGATCTTTTTTGATGATATCCTCATCTTTAGCAAGACGTGGGAAGAACATCTCAAGCATTTGGAGGAAGTGCTTAGCATCCTAGAGTCAAAAAGTTTGTATGCCGAAGAGTCCAAATGTGAATTTGGAATGAAGGAGCTGCTCTACCTGTTGATGTGTTTTTCGTGACCACACCAACGCAGAATAAAGTCACCAATGGCTACCCTATTCTCTCTTGACCAAAGTATCCAGCACGCTAAGATTGCGAGAGAGTTCGTGTGTTCAACTCCAAGGTTCCTTCAATGCGAATAGTCTCAGTTGGCTTGATGTGATTTGCTGGTATTTCAAGGGGACTTACGAAATTGTTCGGCAACGGAGAAAGGAATTCGAATGCTCGAAAGGTTTGTCTATAAAGTTCTTGTTTCCTAAACTAACCAGAAGGTACTGAATGTAAATGATGCAGGGATAGAAGATGCTATGGACTAATCTACACGTAGGACGTGGAGATCAATTTTCACAAGCCTCAACCAGATTCTGCTTTGCCTCACTTCGGACAACATCCACAGAACTAGTGCAATCTTCAAGGGGAGTAACTAAAGATATTCAGATTACAATTCAACAATGAAGACACTGTCACAACGACGCATACCAACATGAAGATTGTAATCGAAGTTAAGTCCACAAGTTTCCAGTTGACCGCGCAAGGCGAACTCACCATTAGCGATCCCACTAGTGGTATGGATAGACAAAGCTTGTTCAAATTGAAGACCACATTCCACAGTTACTAACTACTACTACTTGCATGAAACAAAATCTATTTACTTTACTCTAAAATCCTACTTGAAGTAGAAGGACGAAGAAACCTTGCTAGCTACTCACAACAAAAGATGAGATCATCATCAACGAAAACTCTTTTTATTGAGAGAGTGTTCACAACAATTTCTTACAAAGTTTTCAAAGGAAAAACTTTCCTTCTTCTTCAAACTATCCTATCAATCTATACTAAGCTATCACCTAGCTGTCTCTCTATTATAATCTCTGATCTAATGTCTAATCTAATGAATTACAAATGAGGGGGGATGCCCCTTTATATAGCTGGCCAAGTCCAACGGATGGCTCAGATTACAATCGGCTGGATGGCCTAGATTGTGCCACCTCAGCCCTAAACAAGATTCACCCTAAAAACCGCCACCAAGAGGAGTGGGGTAATAAATGAGCCATTAATGGCCACCATCTTCTAGAAGATTCTCGTCCAGAAACGCGTTCACACTACTCTTGTTCCTCTTCTTGACTGCAAACTGGATGAGTTTGGCCACTACTGCTTCAATTTCTGGTACGGCAGGCACATTCTTGATCTGAAACTTCAAGGCCATAACTTTTAAACTTGTTTGCATTTTGAGTTGTACGAAGCACGCTGGAGAACATCTTTTGGGTCATCGAAGGACCTCACACTTATTTCTTGCAAGTCTTCTTCCTTCATGATTTTATCATTTTGGACTATTTGCCTCATCACTTCAAGTCATCACCGCTTGGTCTCGACGTTCCTCTTGCAGAACAAGCAAGGAGAAGAGCATCAAAACACTTCACCCACCTTACTTACCTGATTTTCATGCTTTAACTTCCAAGGGTTCATCGTTTTTCTCTAGCCAACTTTGCTTTCCTCATGCCTTATAACATTTCCATATTATCACTCATCCCCCTTAGGGCACATCTGAAGACTTGAGCTTCCGTTTTCATTCCACTGGATGAGGCATTCACTCTGATATTTCATCCAACTCTGGCTCGAGAAAATTGTTTTCATTAGGACCCTGATCAAAAATCATCTAGTCACCATTTATTCCTTGCCTTAGAAAAATTTTCAAATTTTTACTTAGGAAATTTCATAATTCAAGTGCCCATCAAAAATCTTCATCTCGAAGGCCTTGGCGAAGTGTGGAAGACCTTAAAATCCATTCCTCATCGCAGACGTCCAATACCCAGAAGAAAATTCCCTTCAGAAGGCGTCAAATTCATGGGTCTACAAACGAAGGGGTTCATTTAATTTTTTTGAATTTCAACCTTAGAAAAATATTTGTCAAATCAAAGTCTATTCTAATTCTTCATCCCTGAGCGTAATTTCCTGCTTTGACTTGACAATCTTCATCAACTTCATGAAGCTGGCACCTCCCGACATATTTCACAGCCAATTCATCCCTGCCACAAAAAATTTCATCACCCTTGTCAACTTGGGCGCATTTGACCCCTGAAGCTTTCAATTTCACTTGCGTTAGAAAAAAATTCTATCTGATTCTTCTTGGATGGCGCATTTACCTAGGTGGGCTTCCATTTTATGCTTCAGTTGAAACTTCATCACCAATTCTCAGAATGGGCGCATTTGAGAGGGTCTACAAGAATAACTCAACACTTAGATAATTTTCTATACTCCTTTCCATCATGGGCGCATTTGACTAGTCAAGCAGGAATTAACACTTATAAGCTTTTCTCAGCCACCTTAGACTTGGGCGCATTTTGATACTCCTGCAGGAATTTTTTAACACTTAGACAATTTTTTAAAAAGCCAACACCTTCAAGATGTTTGGGCGCATTTAGGGGTAGGAGCAGGAAGTCAACACTTAAACTTGTCTTCACCTTGCATGTATAGGCGCATTCAAAGGGTGGTGAAGGATTTAACATTAGGAATATTCCCTTTCTCATGCACAACGCCTTAGATTCCTTTCATTTGTCTTTACTTTGCATGGGCACATTCAAAGGTGAGAGGAGAAAGTCAAAATTTGACCTCACTTGACTTGGGTGCATTTAGCACATGGAGGAGGATTTAACTTTGCCTTAGAATTTTTCAACACCTTCATCCTTCCTTGGGCACATTTAGGGGGGGGAGGTGGATATAAGTTCATTCCTTAGATAATTTTTTTACTTTCCAGCTGAGGTGGGCGCATTTGGAGGTAGGAGGTGGATATTTTAAACACTTAGAAAAAAAATTTACTTTCTCCTTGAAGTGGGCGCATTTGGCATGTGGAGAAGGACAAACTGAATACTTAGAAACATTTTCAATCACCTTCTTAGCATGAGGGCGTGTTTAGGATGTGCAGGAGGATGAACTTTCAGACTTAGACAATTTTTTCGTCTTTCCAGTTGATTCTTCCTTGGGCACATTTGAGAGGGTGAGCAGGATGAAATTCCAGACTTAGAAGGATTTTGGCTTCCTGCCAGCTTGAGGGCGCATTTTGATGTATGAGCAGGATGAACTCCAGACTTAGGCGTTTTTTCCTCATCCTCACCAGCCAGCTCAATACTTACTAAAAATAGTAAGTCCTTTGATTTTCACATCTCTGAAGCTCAGATTGATTTGAAATTTTAACCACTGGATCCTCATGACCTTGTTAGTCTGTTCATACTGCTATCTCGGGCTGACCTGCTAAAAATAGCACATTTTTGAAGGTGGTTTACTATTTTTAGTAACTGCCTGTTTCTAAGACCTCCACAACTCCATTTGACTTGAAATTTGAATGACGTGCTCCTCATCAGTAGACTTGCCTGTTCACACTGGCGCCTGCTGCTGATTTACTATTTTTAGCCTGTTTCTGGAATGCCTTACTATAAATAGTAAGTGCTCCGATTGCCTTCAAATTTTACCAGTGGATAGCTAGAAAGATACTGATCGCAGTGGGATACACCGGTTTTCGAAAATTCTGACATTTTACCCCTGATTTTGGGTCCCGAAGCTGGAAACCCTAATTTGACATGCATGTATATCAAATGACCTCCGTTTGACCTCGTTTCCGTTGCACTTCGCCCTGTTTGTGGTTCTGATGCATTGGGAAGCTGCCGGAATGCACCTGCTAAAAATAGTAAGTCTCTGAAAACTGATCATCTTGCCTTGCATGTCACATCACTGCGTAGCTCTTGAAAAACCCATAAAGAATCATCAGACATGCAAAGAAAACACTGACATGCAAACCCTAAAAATAGCCTCCGAAGACAGCTCCTGAAAAAGTTCTGATCCTGGTTTGCATTTTACATCGTTGCGAAGGTCTCGAAAAACCCACAAGGAAAATGCAGACATGCAAAGAGAATCTCAACATGCAAACCCTAAAAATAGCTCCTAAAGGCTGAATACTGAAAGTGATCGTCTCATTTTGCATGTTATATCGTCGCGTAGGTTTCAGAAAACCCAGAAAGAATCTCTAGACATGCATTGAAGAACTCTGCATATAAACCCTAAAATCTACTCCGGAAGCCGAACTGCTAAAAAAAATAGTAAGTTGTTTGTTTCAGCTCAAAACTTGTAGACGAGCAGCTTGACGTGTTCTGAATGCAGTGTGACTATCGAAACTTCGAAAGTGCCAAAAGATCACCCTGAATTGCACACTTACTAAAAATAGTAAGTTGTCAGAATTTGATGAAATTTAGGTGGGAGCTTGCTGGAAGCATGCTGACATCAATGTTAGTCTTAGATTTCAATTTATTCACTTCATTTGACTTCAAATTGACCAGAGAAAGTGTAAACCCTAATTCTCAGACTTAGCCAAAATCTCACATTTAGACTCACAGACAGGCACAACCCCGGAAAGACAGACAATAGAAAAGGGACAGAAAGAGAGAGAGAGAGAGAGAGAGAGACAACAGGAAAACCAACAAGAATCAAGCCAAAATACCCGAACAAAGCAAAAAAATTAGGGGGTGTCCCCATTTGCAATGGGGCGATGTGTGAAAAAGGTCACAACACTACCTTGGTCACATAATCAATGTTGATGGGGTGAAAGTTGACCCTGAAAAGATCAAGGCAATAGTTGATTGGCCACCTCCAGAGAACTTGACTCATTTGAAAGGGTTCTTGGGTCTTTGTGGCTTTTACAGAAGATTTGTGAAGGGCTACTCTCAAAGTGCTACTCCTCTTACTGACCTCACTAAAAAGGGGGCTTTATTTTGGTCAGAAAAGGCTCAAAGTGTTTTTGATAAGTTCAAAAAAATCATGAGTTCTTGTCCAGTGTTGGCCATACCGGATTTCTCCAAGCCTTTCGAGTTACAATGTGATGCATCCGGAGAAGGTGTTGGGGCTGTTTTGATGCAAGATAAGCATCCCATTGTGTTTGAAAGTAGGAAACTAAGGGGTGTTGAAAGGACCTACTCCATCTATGACAAGGAAATGCTTGCAATCATGCATGCATTAGCTAAGTTCAGACAATATCTGGTGGGGAGCAAGTTCGTGGTCAAGATTGATCACAATAGTCTCAAGCACTTCATGCATCAGGAGGATTTGAATGAAAGACAACAAAAGTGGGTGAGTAAGCTTCAAGCTTACGATTTTGACATTGAGTATGTCAAAGGGAAAAACAACATTGTGGTGGATGCTCTATCTAGGAGGCCTCATTTGAGCTCATTGTGTGAGCTTACTGCTGATTGGAAGGAGATGTTGCTTGCTGATTATGCCAAAAATCAGTTTGCAACCTGAAATATTCCCCTTAAGTTTTTTCCAAAATTTAACACACAAATCAGCAACCAATCACTGATTAGCGTTAGCTCCAAATGCAAATCAGCATGGAAAGTAACTCTAACCAAGAATGTTCACCAAGATCCCAGTGTGGGCGAGGTGATAGCATATGGTCAGAGGATCATTAGGAATAAACTGAACTGAAATTTCAATTCATCTGCTGATGCAGGCATCCACAAGCAGTGGGGATACTCCACTTATTAAGTGGGTAAGATTATTACATTATTAAAGGCGGCAAGCCAGCCATTTATACCCTCACTTCCACTTATTAACGTGGGGGGAATACAGTCCACACAACCACTTATTTAGTGGGGGGAAACTTACAATTAAAGAAAGATGATTATTTAAACTCAACCACTCAATCGTGGGAATATGAAATTTAAACTAATTGCAGCAAATAAAATAAATAGCTATTAGTACTACTAATCAGCTTTACAATGAATTAAACAGCTGCAAATAAAAAAGATATGCTTCCAAGTCCATCAAAGGTTAGAGTAACACTTCCTCTAACTCTTACAATACAATAATGATATAAAAATGAAGCTCAAACCAGCATTATATCAAAAACTAACAAGTCTGATATAAAAATCTGCAATCTGGAAATTCTGATCAGCAAATAGAAAACACCATGAAATGCTCATAACTTCATCCATATACCTTCAAATTGACTGAAACCTTTTGCAAAGGCTCTCTAGGAGTATGGCGCCCAAGAACAAGTCATAAAACAGCATCAAATCCTCCTCATTTATTTAGCACGAATCCCAATGTGCTCTAAGAAGGTACGGCCTGGCTGGAAGGGCGATTTTGCTCTTAAAAATCAGGTTCTTTGAATTTAGATCTCATCTTCTATGAGAAGGGTCGCCCAATGTCAACAATCACATAGCACGAATGCCCGGAATGAAATAAAATTTACTCACAAAGCTGTATACAAAATTCACTTTCAGCTGTAGATGAACAAGCAACTCAAAAATGATAATAAACTCCAAAATTCTTCAACAATAGGCTCAATCTGCTAGTCTGGATGAAAAGCAGCAAATAAACCAATTAGCTGTTGTCTTTCAAACATGAAATTGATTGGAATCTAGGAGGTAAGCATCCCTCGAAGAAATACTCACAATGTCATTTCGACAGCATAACTTTAGCAATTAACAATGGATAATCAGCTCTTCAAACAGCAGCAATATATAAGCTTTAGTTGGCAAATGAAGCAACAAGAACTCTTCAAATTCCAAGAAGTTGAATCACTTCAACTTCCAAAAGGGACGTGTTGTGACCTTTTCACACATCGCCCCATTCAAATGGGGACCCCCTATTTTTTTTTTGCTCCATTCCAGTCTTTTGGCTTGGGTTTTTTGCTCTCTCTCTCGCTCTGTCTCTTTTCTGATGTCCGCCTTTCCGGGGTTGCGCCCGTCAGTGAGTTTAAGTGTGAAACTGACCAAGTCTAAAATTAGGGTTTCATTTTTCTGGTCAGTCCGAGGTCGAATAAGGTCTATAAATTGAAAATTGAACTTAACATTGTTGTCAGTGTGCTTCCAGCAGACTTCCAACCAAGTTTCATCAGATTCTGAGGTACTTACTATTTTAGTAAGTGCACAATTACATGCGAGTCCGTCAGCTTTTTAAGATTCCGACAGTCACACGGCATTCAGAGCACACAGGCTGCTCGCGTGCAAAATTTGAGCAGCAGACAACTTACTATTTTTAGCAGTTAGCTTCCGGGCAAATTTCAGGTTCAGACGCAGAGTTTTTCTTTGCATGTCTGGCATATTCCTTCTAGGTTTTCAAGACCTTCGCAACGATATAACATGCAAAGCGAGGCGACAACTTTCCGAGTTTAGTCTTCCGAGGCTATTTTAGGGTTTGCATGTCAAGGTTTCTTTGCATGCCCGTGATTCTCGATGGGTTTTAAGCTTCGCGATGGTGTGACATGCAAATGAAGATACTCACTCAGTAAGGAACTTACTATTTTTAGTAGGTGTGTCCCGGTAGCCGCTTCCCAGCAGTTCAGAATCACGAGCTGATCGCAGTGCCACAGAAACGAGAGCAAACAGAGGTCTTTTGATATGCATGCAGAGCGAATTAGGGTTTCCAACTTTGGAGCCTGAAAAGAGGGATCAAAAGTCAGAATTTTCAAAAACCGGTGTAAACCACCGCGATCAGCATCCTTCAGGCTATCTGCTGGTGAAATTTCAAGTCAAACGGAGCACTTACTATTTATAGTAAGTCAATTTGGAAACTGGCTAAAAATAGTAAATCAGGTGCATGCGTCAGTGTCAGCCAGCGGGTCACGTGGTGAGGAGCGCCTCATCCAAATTTCAAGTTAATCGGAGCATTGGAGCTATCAGAAGCAAGAGCTTACTATTTATAGTATACCACCTTCAGAAACGTGCTAAAAATAGCAGGGTGATTAAAAACGGCAGTGTCCACAAGGCAACAAGGTTATGAGGATGCAGTGTGCAAAATTTCAAGTCATTCCGGGCTTCAGAGATACAAAATTCAAAGGACTTACTATAAATAGCAGAGCATGGATAAGCTAGCAGAAGAAGGTAAAAATGTCTTTCATCCAGCAGACACCTCCAAATGCGCCATGCTTGCCTTCAAGATGATCAAAAATATTCTATGAAATGAGTTCATCCTCCTGCCACCCCAAAATGCGCCCATGCTTGGGAGGCTAGAAAAAAAGTCAAAGCAAAGTCAAAGATTTCCATCCACCAACAGGGGCAAAATGCGCCCAACTTGAAGGAGGGTTGAAAAAAAATTCTAAGTGTGAATTCATCCTTCATCAGGGGCAAAATGCGCCCAAAGCACAACTGGTCAAAGAAAAGTCAACACGTTTATCCTCCTCACCCCTCCAAATGCGCCCATCCTGTAGCAGGGGTGAAATGCGCCCAAAACACAAAGAAGTCAAAGTGGTCAAAGTTTCTTATCCTCCTCAAGGGCCAAAATGCGCCCAAATGCATGCATGTCAGGACAAAAAAATGGAAGATGAAGGGTCACTCCAAGGCATTGTTATAAGTTTCATCCACTAGCATGCCTAAATGCGCCCAAAAGGCAAAGAGGTCAAACAAGTCAACATTTTTATCCTTCACACACATAGAAATGCGCTCAAGTTGAAGCAAGTCAACAAGTCAAAGCAAGTTCGTCCTCCTCAAGGGGTGAAATGCGCCCAAACCAGCTCAAGTGAAGACAAAAAAAACGGAAGCTGAAGAGTCATCCTCTTGACATGCTCAAATGCGCCCACATTGAGGTGTAAAAAGTAAATGGGGTGGTAAGTAAGGTGAAAGATAGTTCTTAGGCGTGTAAAGTGTGGCGCCAAGGGTGATAAGTGAAAATATTCCAAAGTGGTAGAAATAAAATGCTAAGTGTGCTAGGCGCCTCAAGTAAAAGTGAAATTTTTTTAAAAGTGTTGGAGAATTTGCCTAGGCATTAGAAATTTTAAATAAATTGCCTTACAAGTGTGGAGTTAAATGCAAGTGGCAAGTGAGAATAAAATGTGCTAGACGTCCTCTCAAAAATTTTCTAAGTGAAGTTGATAAAATTTCCTCCACTGGCAAACAAATAAAATTTTCTAAGGCAAATTCTCAGAATGCAGGGTGATTAAAATATTTTCTAAGGCAAAATTATTTTCTTTTTTAGAAAATATGCCTGGAGCTCAAGGTGGTGAAATTTTTCGAAGCGTGAGCAAATTTTCTCATCAGTGAAGTCAGAAGACGATGATAATGCAAGATGAATTCAAGTTCTTCGAGAAGCTGGAGCAACAGGATGATCACAGGCGAAGAATGAATTTAAAATGGTGAAAATAATATTTTTCTAAGGTTCAAAATTCAAAAATTAAATGAACCCGTTCGTTGGGTACCCATGGATTCGAGGCGTTCTGAAGAAAATTCTCTTCTGGGTATTGAACGTTCGCAATGATAGATGGATTTCCAAGTCTTCCGCACTTCGCCGACACTTTTTCAGTGAAGAATTTAATCAGTGCTCAAATTGTGAATTTTCCTTAGGGGAAAATTTAAAATTTTCTAAGGCAAATTTGAATAAAATGTCTTTTCAAAGTGAATTTCTCCGAGTGATGAATTTGAGGTGAGTTGCCTAGATGATTTCGATTTCGAATTCTTCGATGATGAATTTTCCAAAGATGATGAAAAGTTAAATCCAAATTCAAGTGACAGTTCCGGCTGATAAGTTAAAAAGAGGAATTTAAATTAAATTTTTTGATGCCAGTCAAAGTCAAGTTTCTAGAAGAGAAAGATTCCTGACGTCGGGAGACAAGTGTCAGAAATACCAGAGAGGGAGAATTCGAATTTTTGAAACAGAGTAGTGGAAGTTAAATGCACTGGCTAAATATGGCTTCTTCTAGAATTCGAATTTTTGCTATTAAATGAAGAAGTTTCTCACTTGTTTTCACAGCTGAAGAAGTCGAATTTGTTCTAAGTGAAGCATTGCAGTGAATTGCTTGAAGAATTCGAAGTTTTGGTTGCTGAGACTAGTCAAGAAAGGATGCAATTGCAAGTTGTTGAGTATCCAAATCTGCATTTGAGGAAGGACGCCTTGAAGTTGCTGAGAAGTGCCTTTGCCGAAGTCAAGAAAGTGCGCACTTGCTGGTTAAAGAAGCTATGGCTGAGGTGCAAATTCAATTCATTTGTTGCTGAAGATTGAAGTTGCCAGTTAAGGAGGACGCCTTGAGGTGAAGTTATTGAGAGTTTTCAAAGTGCAAATTGGTTGATTGCTGATTGCTGCTTGCTGATATAAAGAGTGGAGTTTGCTGAAGTTTAAAGTTGCTGAAGAGTAGTGAAGTCACTGAGGGCTACTTAGAAATCCTTTTCTAAGGGTTGAAGTTCAAATTCTTGTGAAAGAGAAGCTGAGGTTTGCAAATAAGAAAAGTTATTGCAGCTTCTAAAGTCGACTGCAGCCCCTACACACAATGTCATATTTTATTTTTATGAATTAAATTACTGATGAATGTTATTGTTTGCAGATGGCTGAGGCAAGGACAACTGGAAAGGACAATGGTGCCTCCAGACAAGCGGTGATCAAGAAGCTGAGTAAGACGTTCATGCCAGAATCAAAGTTCATTTCAAAGCTGGGCAAGCTGACGGACACTAACCTGGGCTCCGTCAACCTCGAGACCTTCAAGAACAGGATGTTTGGAATTTGAAGTCATCGGGCTTCGACCACTTCGCACAACATTGTTCGAAGCGGACTATATGCAACTGCTGGTTTTCCGCCAGCCGTTCAATGCTCGGAGCTGATGATGGAATGTGCTAATTGCTACGAGAAGGATCACCAGTCGATCATGTCACCAGATGGCCAAGTGCTAGCCAATCTTACTCCGGCAGCCATTGGTGAAGCTTTCGGGATCCCGATGCACAGGAATATGATTTATAAGTCCAGAGAGCGAGTGGAGCGGATGTATGCTTCTGCTTTCGAAAAATGCATGGATACAATTAACACCCACTGGATGAGTACTCCCAAGCCTTCTCGAACGAAGTTGCCGAAACAGATCATAGCGGATGACTTGAAGCAAGAGTACTGTGATCTCATTATGATGCTGAGCAGGGTTGGAGGTTGTGCACAGTCATTCATTTTTGATCCTTGGATGTTTTACTACATCAACCTGGTGCTAGAAGGGAAGGACTATGTCAATTGGGCTGAGATGATAAGTGATAATTTATATGAGCAGCTCTTGAACTTGAGAAGAACGAAGACGTTTTACATGAGCTCCTACATCATTTATATGTTGGCACGGATGACGAAGTACAGTGGAATATCTTATAAGGAGCCTGTCGGCTGTGGCTCTCATCAGTTTAAAATTCATGAGGCTTGTCTGCAGTTGCACCTATCGAGCACAACTCATTTCAAGCGTGTCAACGATTCTTTCACCATGTACATCACGAGATTCCTTCAGGAGCGGTTACATCACAGAATCTCGAGGGATGCCCAAGAGCTAATTGAGAGGTATGGGTGTTGGTTCATACAATTTCCGAGATTTTCTTATGTTAGGCTGCAAGGTTTCTCATCGTACCCATATAGACTGCCTAAGTACCCGACAGATAGAATATTGATGCTAGAGATATCAAGGCAACTGTTTGCCTTTGATAAAATTCAAAAGAAGAAGAAAAAGGGAGGAATAGAATTTCCAATTGTCATGGGCAACTCGGATGAGGTGTGCCCTTCGATACAGGCAGCTAAAGAGGCTGAAAGTGAACTTCAATTTTATCACTTTTCATACCACACTAGTCGACAACACTATGACCCGCATCATAACATCAAATGGGTGTTGTCAGAAGAATTTAAACATAAGGCCACCATTGAAGATTATTGGGCTGATGCAGCTGATGAGATTGAAGTGAGGAAGAGGATGTTTTCTCGGTTGCCTATTGCCTTGATCAGGGAGTGCGAAGTGGTACCGGTTCCAGACCAGGTGAACAAGGATATGGATGTTGTCCATCCTGATTATGCAGCTGTTCGAGATACTCCACTTCCACCTCCAGATTGGTCAGAGCCCGAGGTTGCTGATTTGGATACTCTCTCTATCCCAGTCATGACATTTACTAGAGCATGGGTTGATAGACGGGTAAACAGGTTGAAGAGTAGGTCAATTGCTTTGACTTACAATTTGATGGGAGATCACAGGACGCCCACCACTGGCAGAAAGAAACAGATTACACGAGGTCCGGAATCCAGAAAGAAGGAAATAGTTCGGCAGGAGCCTACTCAGCCAGAGCCTCCACGAGTTACAGTTGCATCACCATTGGAGACACGCTCTCCAAGTATACAGGAGGTCTCTTTATTTGCTGATCAGAGGATTGCATTGAATCAGGTGCAAGTGGTACAGGATAATATTCAGCCTCCACAGAGGGAGTCAGTTGGCCAGAGTGTCAACGCGCCTGATAGGGTTGATCAGCAGGATGATGAGGGGACTATTACTGACCCTCAATTTCAGCAGGAGTTGGAGGTGGCCATGAACGATGATGATGATATAGTGTCAGGTGATACTCAGCCACTTGAGGACGATGAGCCTCGCCAGAATGATGAAGAAGTTGAACAAGTTAGAGAAGTAGAGGCACAAGAGCAGCAGCCCTTTGATATACAGTATGATGTGCCTGATTGGCTTAAGGATAGAATGAGAAGAAGCCCCAGCGAGGAAATTGATCCAGCAATTGAGATGGAAGAATTTCTGAACCAGATCAGTGCCCCTCCACCGAAGAAGAAAGCAAGAAAGTTTTCGAAGATCTCCACTGAAGAGGATGGCTCTCGCACCCTTCATGTAGCTGTGCCACGAGTTGAGTGTGACCGGAATGAAGCAGTACCTGAGAATTATGTGGTCACCACTCTGGATTTGGGACGTCCTACTGGTGCTCAGATCGTGGAGGAGTGTGATAACTCCTACCTCGCCCTCAGGACAGGTTGTTCAAGAAGGAAGGGAAGTATAAGAAGTTGAAAGGAGAACACAAAGCTTTAATAGGATATGTTCAACAGTTGTCTCGTTCTCGAGGGTAGGATGTTCCAGTGATAGAGCCTCCAGCAGAGATACCTAGAGAGTCGATCAACGGCTTGATGGAGTTAGGAAAAATGGCACAGGAGGCGGACAAGTGGGTCACGGGAGTTCGTGCCGAGACTGAGAAGTTTATGGAGGACCTTACTTTTGCTTTTCAGCAGGCCTCTAGTATTTTGGCACGGATGGAGGCAGTGGATCATGCTTGGGGCGATGCTTCCATCTATCAGAGTAAAGTTATCCAACGTCTTGAGGCATTGAGGCATGTGCCATTGCGATTGCTGACTGATGGAGGTGTCATTCATGAGAATGACCGATATGATTTCTCTCGGTGGTATTCTTCGGCGATCACAGGGCGTGGCTTCTTCGATGCGGTACAAGTGGATTCAGCTAGAGTACATAAAGCTATGGCCAACATTATAGATGGAGTTCAGAATACCTTTGAGGCTATATTTGCTAGGCGGTTGAATCCAGATGAAGTTAATCTTGATAATTTGAGGGGTTTGCTGGTGCCTTTCTTTGCAGATGTTAAGACCTTTGTGCAAGATGATTTCGAAAATACTTCTACTTTCTCCACCTTGATCCAGAACACGCAGGACTCCTTGATTGCTTGGAGAAAATCTTGTACAAGGCACGAGCATTTAGTCACAGTGTTAGAGTTTCAGTTAGATTGTGTTCCACCGATTTCAGTTCAGGAAGTTGAGGCTGTGCTTCGCAGATTCGTGGAGTTGGCAGTCAGAGAGAAGGCAAGTGGGAACGCACTACTGGACGCGGATCTTCTAGAAGACTGAATATGGGCATTTATTACATTTACTATTTATGGGAGTGAGTGGGAATCTTTGATTCATTTAATGTACCACTCCCTATTCTGGCAGTTTTTAGGGTTAGGGCTGAGGTGGCACGATTCTGGCCACTCTATTAATTGTAACCCTAGCCGTCTTTTAGGACTTGGCTAGCTATAAAAGGAGGAGTCCCCCTCATTTGTACATACATTAGACAGTAGACATTGTGTGAGATTGGACATTAGCATTAGAGCTAGAGCTAGAGAGTAGAGCATTGTAGACATTTTGCATATTGTGGAGAAGAAAGAAAGTTTTCCCTTTGAAAACTTTTGTGGAGATTGTTGTGTAACACTTTTCATGATAATAGATATTTTCATTGATGGTGGAATTCGTCTTGTCATGAATAGCTAGCAATGTCTCTTCTTCCTTTCGTATCCAAGTAGCTTAATTTCATGCAAGTAGTTTACTTTGATGTGTGGTGTTTTATTGAGGTAGCTTCACTTTATTCCATACCACTAGCAGCTTGTTGATGATAAGTTCGCCTTGCGTGGTCGTCTGGAGATTATCTTGTGTTTAACTTCAATTGTGATTTGTATGCTTATATGCATCGTTGTGATAGTGTATGCATGTTGAGTCATAATTTGAACATCTTTTGTTGCCCCTTTGAAGATTGCACCGATTTTACTGAGGCTGTCCGACGTGAGGCTAGGTGAAATCTGGTTGAAGTCTATTGAAACGAAGCCCCACATATCCTGCATTTAGAGTAGAATATAAGTTTCTTAAGCCTTGTACTCTTTTACTTTCAGCATATTTCTGATTAGTTTTAGGAAAACGAACTACATTGCCAAATCATACGCGCAAGAACCCCTTCAAATCATATATCAGCTGCTAACTGTGAGAAGTCTGAACAATTGCGTAAGTCCCCTCGTAAGAACACAGCAAAACACATCAACCAAACTGAGCCTATTCGCATTTAAGGAACCTTGGAGTTGAAAACATGATCTTACTCGCAATCTTAGCATGTTGAATACTTTGTTCAAGAGGGAATAGGGTATCCGTTGGGAAACTTTGTTCCGCTGTTTGGTGCGGTCACGAAAAACACATCAACAGGACGCCACCTTTTTACCTTTTTACTTTTCTTTTGAAATAATAAAATATCATTCAACTTCCCTTTTAGGCATCCATTTCATATTGCAACAATAAAGCATTTATTAAATAATTAAATGCTCACTTGACCCCTTTATGTCCCCTTCTTTAAAACAACTTGAAGTCATCAAGCCTAAGTGGGGTACAACTTCAAGACATGAAAATTGACTAAGTCTGAAACTCAGTCCAAGGAGATAACCAAATACAATGCCCAAGCTGTGATGAATTGCTAAAAATAGCTGACAAATGCCAAACTGAACCAAGTTGATGATGATGCTTCTGCCAAAAATGAACTTACTAAAAATAGTAAATGCCAAAAATAGTAAGTTAACTTCAAAACCATCAAAAAGCCAAACTGAAACTGAACTGCAAAGGATTGAATTGCTGTTAGATAGATACTGCCAAAAGATAGACTTGCTAAAAATAGCAAACTGCTATAAATAGTAAGTCTGCACAACATCCTCTGAATGCCAACTGAGCAGTATCTGAAAGAGGAAACCCTAGTTTTATACTTCAGCTTAGCCTACGGATTTTCAGAAATAGACTATATCCAAAAGAAGAGTGTATGGCCAAAATGGGGACATTACACAACCAGAATCATTGAAGGTACTTTTCATGACAAAAGGTACAAAGTGGTTGATGGTTTGATACTCTACAAGGGAAGGATCTTTTTGGTGGCCGATTCTAAGCTCAAAAAGAAGATTTTGATGACTTTCCATGACATCCCACTTGCTGGTCATCAAGGTTACTTCAAGACATATAGGCAGATTCGGGAGAGGTTTTCTTGGAAGGGATTGAAAGAGGAAGTCCAACGCTACATCAAGGAGTGTCCCACTTGTCAGATGAACAAAAATGAGCATTCTCTTCCAGTTGGTCTGCTGCAACCTTTTCCCATTCCCAATCAAAAATGGGAAAGCATATCAATGGAGTTCATCACAGGCTTGCCAAAGGTTCAAGGCAAAGATTGTATCTATGTTGTAGTGGACAGATTAACAAAGTTTGCTCACTTTTTTGCCATCACCAACACATTTTCAGTAGCTCAAGTTGCAGATTTGTTTTTCCATGAAGTGTTTAGGTTGCATGGGTTGCCGAAAAACATTGTGAGTGATAGGGACAACAAGTTCCTAAGCACCTTTTGGCAAGAAGTTTTCAGGATGAGTGGTACAGTGCTTACTCCAAGCACTAACTATCAGCCTCAAACTGATGGTCAAACAGAGATAGTGAACAAGTAGTTGGAAGGCTATCTTAGAAATTATGTCTCGGAGCAGCAAAGGGCATGGGTGAAATGGCTTCACATAGGGGAGTATTGCTACAATTCATCCTTCCACATGTCAATAAGGATGTCTCCATTCATGGCTCTCTATGGTTATGAGGCTCCTAGCTTTGTTGATTTGGTGTTTGGTGATAGCAAAGCCCCTCAAGCTAAGGATTGGTTGCAGCAAAGTCGAGATATTTTGAAGTCCTTGAAGAACAACCTTCAAATAGCACAAAATCAGCAGAAGATGTACGTTGATCAACAGCGTGTTGAGCGTTCACTTGAGGTTGGAGATATGGTTTATCTTCGACTTCAGCCTTACAGACAATCTACTCTCAAGAAGAGTGGAGCTGAGAAGCTCAAACCTCACTTCTATGGGCCATTCAAAGTCATCAGAAAGGTTGGAGCACTGGCTTACGAGTTGGAACTACCCTCGAGTAGTAAGATTCACAATGTTTTCCATGTGTCTCGCCTCAAGAAGGCACTTGGACACAATGTTGTTGCTTCATCACAGTTGCCTCCCTTGGACGAAGAAAGACAGTTGACCTTGATTCCAGAAGAGATTATTAATTCCAGAGAGCATTCTTTGAGGAGGACAATCAAAGAATACTTGGTGAAGTGGAAGAACTTGCCTTTGGAGGATGCAACTTGGGAGAATGAGGAGATTCTACAGCATCCAGACTTGCGATTGCTTGAGGGCAAGCAATCTTGGGGAGGGCGGACTGTAATGCCCCCTTCTCAACTGTGATCGATTCAGTTGACCGTTGGCCTATTCCGGAGACCCGTAGGCTACTCGAAAGGTGAAATTAGGGTTTCCTGTTTTTGAGGAGGTGGTTGCTTGAAGTTTGGAAATTGGATTGCGGATTCTTTTTGGGTTTTCAGAGAGCTTCGCAGTGGTATGGACCGTTTGGTGTTCTGAGCAACTTCATGAATTTACTATTTTTAGTAAATTCTATTTTTGGCAGTAGACTGGTTGGTTTCTGTGCAGTTGGTTCTCTTCTTCAGACGATTCAGTTGGTATTGTTGTTTCTAGATTTTTGAAGCATTTTTATGGAGAGATAAGTTATTTTCATATTATAATGTTATTTTTTAATATTATAACCCCTTGGCCTAGCATTATAACTTTATGTTGTTTTAAAAAGGGGACATTATGGGTGAATGCCTCATCAGGAGAAAGTTTAAATATTTCAAAGGTTCAAAAATGCAAAGGGAGAATTGGATGCCAACCTTGAAGGGAAGATTATTTTAATGAAAAAAAGTTAATATTATTGCTTCATGAAGTGGACGCCACCTTGGAGGGAAAAGAGTCAACTTAAATTTGAATTGCCTTGACTTCTGTTTTTGGCGCACCTTCTAGAGACTTCTGGAGATGCTCATCAAAGTTTATAAAAGGAGACCTCTTCTCTTTATTTGGATATCTCATATTTTCAGTAAAGTTATGTTGTCGAAATGGTGACAAATTTGCTTCGAGGAAAGCACACCTCCTAGCTTGGCTCATCTTCTTGCTTGAAAGATAGCAACTAGTTGAGAGGTAGATTGTAGTTGAGTTTGTTTCAACATTGCATTTGAGTTTCTAGCATCTTAGTTCAGTTTCTTTGCATTTTAGTCATTTTCTGGAGTTGCTGAATATCATAGTTGATTGTAAGAATTGCTCATATCTCATGAAATAAAAATATTATTGTTCTGGGCATTGCATAAATCCTTTTCTCTATGTGGGGCGACCATTCTTGCAAAGTTGTGGATTTTTTGATGTAGATTTGGATTTTCCAAAGAAAAATCGCCCTTGGTGCAGGCCGTACCATTTGTGAGAGCTTTGGTTTTCGTGCAAAAAATAAATAAAGGCATTTTGGGAAGGTTTCAGTGTCTTAACTTGGGCCCCATCATCCTTACAGCATTTTGCATTTGATATCTCGTCATTTGAGTGAGTTATGAGTTAGATATATGCATTTAGGTGAGTTATGCAATTGCTGGTTGCTTCATTTCAGTCGCTGGTTTGTCATATCAGTCTTAGATAAATGCAACTTTGTGAGGAGTTCAAGTCTAGAGAGTCTTGTTAAGCATTGAGGAAGTCATATATAATGTTGCAGCATTGAAGAACTTATAATGTTGGGCTTTGGCAAGCATTCTATCAAATTGTAAGTTGATTGTCATGTCCCCTTCTAGTTGACATCTCTCCGAGCACAGGATTAGCCTATTATGCGACCTTTGTAGGCTGATAGGTTGGATAGAGGGTCATGTTGGAGCTTGGCTCAGCTTCAGTTGTCAGTACTTGATCAGTTGGCTTTCGTTCGGGCTCGTTCGGACACTTCTAGCCTGAGTTGCTATTTTTAGCAGTATTCAGCACTCAACGTGGGACCCCTGCTATTTTTAGCAGTATGGATTTGTTAGCATTCAAAATCACTTCTTATTTCGTCAACTTCAGATGGCTCGTGCATCGGATGAATAATGAGAGAGATATTAATATTTAATTGAATTAATTAAATATTAATTAATTGGAGTTTATAATATAAAGTTATAATATTTTATTATAACTTAAATGATTTCAGTAAAGGGGGTCGCCATCATCAGAAAGGGGCCAGTTGACGATTATATTTTATTATTAAAATTTAATCGGAGACTATTGAAATAATTAAAAGAGAGAAGTCGAATTATTTAAAAATCCCTATCTTTAAGGAATTTGCACTTTTCAAGAAGATATAAGCTTTGCATTGGAAATCGAGCCATTATGTCATATTGAGTTATTGAAAATTGATCAAGTTTGGTCTGAGCACAGAAACTTAGGGTTTCAGTCTCGAATGCATTGGGGAACGAGCCATCTCCAGTGAAAGCAGTTCAGAGGGTGTGAGATATCACCTGATTTATTGCCAGGCAGAGGGATTTCTTCATCCAGAAGAAATTACAAAGCTTTCAGATATCATCTATCTTCAGAGTTTTTATTAGGTTTTCATCCAAAAGGCATCTATCAATAAGGGCGCATATTTTCTTAAGGTCTGGAGACTCAGGGAAAGATCCGTACTTTGCATTGATTGCTGCTGCTGCAGCCGTACCTTTATTACCAGTAGGCCGTACTTCCATTATTGAGCCGTACTCTTGTTTAGAGGAAAACGCCTTGCATTCAAGCCTTCTATCATCATCATTGGGGACGCCTTAGCATTTGGATCAGTTTGCAACCATCACACAGAGGGAGAAGAGGTCATTAATTGCAGCCGTACCAGATCTGATCATCTCCAGTTTGCAGCAGATTACCAGGTCCTTTTAAATAAAAAAATTATTTCCTGTGTTGCATGTTGTCAAATCTCCAATGTACTGAGTCCAGTTGTTCAATAAATGAATTGCCAGCATTAGATCGTCTATTTTTTCGTCAATATCGAAATTGTAGTATTTATTTTGAATTTATTATCAATCCTTTGCAAAAATCGCAATTTCTTTATTTCATGCAAAAAACCCAAAAAGTCAAAAAAACCAAAAACTTCATAAAAACAAACAAAAGCAATCAGATTCAGGAAACGGGGAAACTAGGGTTTCTACAGTGGTATCAGAGCTAAATCCTGCCATCCTAAGGTTTTAGCAATCTTATGTAGCCAGATCAGTTTGGGTCTCCCAGGTATTACACACGCAAACGTGCTTTGATTGACAGGCAACAGAGTTTGAGCAGGCAGCCAGGAAACATGGCTGACAGGAATGACAGGGCTGACAAAACAAAAAACCTTAGAACAAAGATTCCTCAAAACCCTAGAGATCAGGACGATGCAGAGGTTTTGCATGCACTCAGAGATTTACGTGCAGGTCAACGGCAGTCCAATGATGTATTGCAGCAATTGACAGTGGCACTTTAGAGATTGGGTACTCCGAGGAGACCGTCACCACATCGTGACGACGAGAGGAGTGAAGCAGGATCTCGCAGAGCACCTAGGATAGCCTCACGGACAGCAGATAGGCCTACCAGGCCAACTTTTGTGAGACAGGAGGCCGAGGAGGTCATGGCAGGTGAGGAGCACGAGGAGTTGTTCGTTGATACGCTTATGGTAGCGAACGAGGAGTGGGAGCTGGTACCACCATAGGTCAGAGAGAGGATTTCTTTTGACCGTTTTGTCACTCAAAGACGAGTGCACCACAGAGGTCGACAGGATTGGAGACCTAGATACCAGAACAATGACCTAAAACATGCAACCAACAGGCTTAATCTAGCAATGTTTGATGGTAGTGGCAAAGTGACAGCCCAAGCATGGATTAGTAAGCTAGATACATTTCTTACATTACGCCCGATGGCTGAGAGAGATGCTATCAGATATGCTACATTGCATCTCAACGGAGTGGCTTACGATTGGTGGCACCACGGTATGGTGACCTTATAGCATGACAGGATCACGTCATACCAGGAGTTTGTGGACAGATTGGTTGAGCGGTTTGACAGGAAGGATCCAGAATCCTACTTCAGAGACTTGGCTCAGTTGAGACAGAGTGGCAGTTTGGAGTCCTATATTGGTGACTTTCAGAAGTTATCAGTCACGGTTCCGAACATTTCAGAGAGGCGGTTGGTAGCACTCTTCATGGAGGGTTTGACAAAGCCATTGAGAGGTTGGATCAAAGCCTTTGATCCTCTTTCATTACAAGAAGCGATGAAGAAAGCACGAAGCATGGAGTTAGCTGCACCATCTAGTAGATTTAACTCCAGAGGTAATTCATCTTTCAGGGACAATAAGGGTTTTAACAAAAATAGAGACAAGTCTGATTTTAACAAAGAAAAATCAGATTTTAAGAACGATTCAAAAGGTAAATCAGCAGCTCCACCTTTGGATCGAGAGGCCCTTAATGATCTACGCAGGAAGAAGCTTTGCTTCTACTGCAAAGGTCCCTATGACGCCAATCACGATTGTCCTCTAAGACCTAAGGGCAAGGCAAATCGAGTGATGTGGGCGTATTATGAAGATTCGGAATCAGAAAATTCCGAACAGCAGGAGAGTTCTGAGGATTCAGAGGCAGAGGCTTCAGAGCCTAAGGCAGAGACAGAGTCAGAACTTCAGATACAGGAGGCACGTTTATCTAGCATTTAGCAGGAGGGCTCATTCAGGATTCGTGGTGTGTTAGCAGGGCAGAGGGTCATTACCCTTCTTAATACAGGAGCCACACATAATTTCATTGATGCTAGGTTTGTTGAGAAACGCGGACTCATCACTGAGGAGTTCGAAGGTATTAGGGTTAAGGTGGCCGATGGATACACCTTGAGATGTGAGCGCATGATTAAGGATCTCCCTTTACGCTTGAACAATTATGAGTTCAAGGCTGATTACTACATAGTTAACATGGGAGACATTGATTTGGTCTTGGGAATGAAGTGGCTTCATTCATTGGAGGAAGTCACTCTTCGTCTCAAGGACATGGAGATCCGTTTTGATGTTGACGGGAAGACACACATACTAAAAGCAATTCGGGACAGCAACATCAAAACAATTTCTTTTCGTCGGATGGAGAGGCTCATGCGTCATGACATGGTAGAGTGGGCTGCCGAGTGCACTTTAGCACCTTTACAGGAGGGACAGCAGAAGATTGAATATCACCCAGACATACAGCAGTTGAGAGTCAAGCATGATAAGGTGTTCAGTGATATTCCACCGGGTAGACCTCCAGACAGGGGCATAGAGCACATTATAGAGCTCGAGGAGGGCGCTAAGCCCGTTATGATAACTCCTTACAGGCATCCTAAAAGATTGAAGGATGCGATCGAGAAGACGATCAAGGAGTTACTTGCTATGGGTCACATTCGGCCTAGCAAGTCACCATTCGCTTCTTCAGTTGTCTTGGTAAAGAAGAAGGATGGAACATTACGCATGTGCATTGACTACAGGGTCCTGAATAAGAGGACAATCAATAACAGGTATCCGATACCGCGTATTGACGAGCTTATTGATGAGCTCCATGGTGCATGTTCCTTTACCAAAATTGATTTACGGTCAGGGTATCATCAGATTAGGGTCCGGGAACAGGACATAGAGAAGACTGCCTTCCGATGTCATTGTGGGCACTTCGAGTTTGTAGTGATGCCATTTGGGCTCACTAATGCACTAGCTACTTTTCAGTCCACGATGAACAGGGTTTTTCATTCACTGCTGAGAAGATTCGTATTGGTCTTCTTCGATGATATCCTTATATACAGCAGGACTTGGCAGGAGCATCTAGCTCACCTGGAGACCATGTTGAGTATTCTTGAGAGGGAGTCCTTGTACGCCAAGGAATCCAAGTGTGACTTGGGGATGACTGAATTGCTATATCTAGGTCACATTATCAGTGCAGATGGAGTGCGTATGGATCCTGAAAAGATCCGCGCCATTATTGACTGGCCTACACCGGCAAACCTGACATAGTTGAGAGGGTTTCTCGGTTTGTGTGGATTCTACCGTAGATTCGTGAATGGTTATTCACGACATGCAGCCCCTATGACAGATTTACTAAAGAAGGGTGCATTTATTTGGACTCCAGAGGCACAGGAGTGTTTTATGAGGTTTAAGGAGTTGATGACCACATGCCCTGTTTTAGCACTACCAGATTTTACGAAGCCTTTCGAGCTTCAGTGCGATGCATCAGGTGAGGGCATTGGTGCGGTGCTTATGCAGGATAAGCACCCGATTGTGTATGAGAGTCGTAAGCTCAGAGGGCCAGATAGACTTTATAGCATATATGATAAGGAGATGCTCGCTATCATGCATGCTTTAGCAAAATTCAAACAGTTCTTGTTGGCAGCAAATTTTGCATTAAAACTGACCATAACAGTTTGAGACACTTCTTAGGGCAGCGAGATCTCAATGATCGTTAGCAGAAGTGGGTCAATAAGTTGCAGGCTTATGACTTTGATATTTCGTATATCAAAGGTACACAGAACGTAGTAGCTGATGCTCTTTCACGCAGGCCACATTTGAGCTCTATGGTTCATATTACGGAGGATTGGAGGCATATGATTGTGGCAGAGTATGCCAAGGATACTTGGGCCTCCAGCATTGTTGAGGGATCGACGGTTGATACCAGGTATACACTTGTGAATGACTTGATCATTTACAAGAACAGGATATATTTGATCCCAGGTTCAGAGGTGAAGAACATAATCATGCAAATCTTTCATGATGTACCGACTGCAGGACATCCCGGATATTTCAAAACTTATAGACAGATACGGGAGAGATTCACATGGAAAGGACTCAAGGCAGATGTTCTTCAGTACGTGCGTGAGTGCCCTGTTTGTCAGCAGAACAAGCGAGAACACGTACCCGGCAGGTTTATTGCAGCCACTTCCGATTCTCGACAGAAGTGGGAATGCCTGTCAATGGACTTCATTACGGGCTTGCCTAAAGCCCAAGGGCGAGATTGCATATATGTAGTTGTGGATCGGCTTACGAAGTATGCCCACTTCTTTCCGATCACCACAACCTACACAGCTACACAGTAGTAGAGGTCTTCTTTCATGAGGTATTCAGACTACATGGATTGCCTCGAGCATTGTGAGCGACAGGGATAGTCGGTTCTTGAGTCACTTCTGGCAGAGGTGTTCAGACTTTGTGGGACCGAGCTCACTCCGAGCACCAGTTACCACCCGCACAAATGGGCAGACGGAGATTGTGAATAAGTGGGTGGAAGGGTACCTCAAAATTATATTGCAGGGCAGCAGAAGGCATGGGTCAAGTGGATTCATTTGTGCGAGTATTGCTATAACACGACATTCCACATGACTATTCAGATGTCTCCTTTTATGGCGTTGTATGGGTATGAGGCGCCGAGTTTTCTGATTTGCTACTGAGCGACAGTAGAGTGCCGAGTGCTGGAGACTTATTGCAGGAGAGTCAGGATACTATGAAGGCTCTCAAGGAGAATATCGCCAAGGCACAGAATCAGCAAAAGCAGTATGCAGATCAGAAGAGGACGGAGAGGCATTTTGAGGTGGGTGACATGGTTTACCTCATGCTGCAGCCCTACCGTCAGTCCACTCTTAGGAAGAGTGGGTTAGAGAAGCTTAAGCCACGTATTACGGTCCTTTCAGGATCCTGAGGCGAGTTGGAGAGGTGGCTTATGAGCTTGAGCTTCCGGCAGAGAGCAGGGTACACAATGTTTTTCATGTATCATGCCTCAAGAAGGCGTTGGGACATCGTGTGGTACCGTCTGCAGTTCTACCTCCCTTAGATGATGAGGGAAAGTTGATTTTAGTACCTGAGTCCATCCTGGAGTACGAGAGACAGTTGCGTAGGAGGACTATCAGGGAATATCCGTGAAATGGAGAGATTTTCCCCGCTGAGGATGCTACATGGGAGAGCGCAGGATATTCTCGCAAAGATCCGGAGTTGAGATTGCTTGAGGACAAGCAATTTCGAGGGGGACTGCCATGTCCCTTCTAGTTGACATCTCGAAAGCAATGTGATTAGCCTATTATGCACCCTCGTGAGGTCGATAGGTTGATAGAGGGTCATGTTGGAGCTTGCCCACTTGTCAGATTGATCAATTGGCTTTCGTTCGGGCTCGTTCGGACACTTCTAGCCTGAGTTGCTATTTTTAGCAGTATTCAGCACTCAACGTGGGACCCCTGCTATTTTTAGCAGTATGGATTTGTTAGCATTCAGAATCACTTCTTATTTCGTCAGCTTCAGACGGCTCGTGCATCGGATGAATAATGAGAGAGATATTAATATTTAATTGAATTAATTAAATATTAATTAATTGGAGTTTATAATATAAAGTTATAATATTTTATTATAACTTAAATGATTTCAGTAAAGGGGGTCGCCATCATCAGAAAGGGGCCAGTTGACGATTATATTTTATTATTAAAATTTAATCGGAGACTATTGAAATAATTAAAAGAGAGAAGTCGAATTATTTAAAAATCCCTATCTTTAAGGAATTTGCACTTTTCAAGAAGATATAAGCTTTGCATTGGAAATCGAGCCATTATGTCATATTGAGTTATTGAAAATTGATCAAGTTTGGTCTGAGCACAGAAACTTAGGGTTTCAGTCTCGAATGCATTGGGGAACGAGCCATCTCCAGTGAAAGCAGTTCAGAGGGTGTGAGATATCACCTGATTTATTGCCAGGCAGAGGGATTTCTTCATCCAGAAGAAATTACAGAGCTTTCAGATATCATCTATCTTCAGAGTTTTTATTAGGTTTTCATCCAGAAGGCATCTATCAATAAGGGCGCATATTTTCTTAAGGTCTGGAGACTCAGGGAAAGATCCGTACTTTGCATTGATTGCTGTTGCTGCAGCCGTACCTTTATTACCAGCAGGCCGTACTTCCATTATTGATCCGTACTCTTGTTTAGAGGAAAACGCCTTGCATTCAGGCCTTCTATCATCATCATTGGGGACGCCTTAGCATTTGGATCAGTTTGCAACCATCACACAGAGGGAGAAGAGGTCATTAATTGCAGCCGTACCAGATCTGATCATCTCCAGTTTGCAGCAGATTACCAGGTTCTTTTAAATAAAAAAATTATTTCCTGTGTTGCATGTTGTCAGATCTCCAATGTACTGAGTCCAGTTGTTCAATAAATGAATTGCCAGCATTAGATCTTCTATTTTTCGTCAATATCGAAATTGTAGTATTTATTTTGAATTTATTATCAATCCTTTGCAAAAATCGCAATTTCTTTATTTCATGCAAAAAACCCAAAAAGTCAAAAAAAACAAAAACTTCAGAAAAACAAACAAAAGCAGTCAGATTCAGGAATCGGGGAAACTAGGGTTTCTACACTAATTAGTAGTACTATCAGCAATTGTCCTTTCTCTCTTTCACTTACTTTATTGTACTTCCCGCTGAATAAGTGGAAGACGCTGGCTTGCCGCCTATTTACTTTCAGTTAGTAGTTCTTAGGGACCTTTTGACCATATGCTCGCCATCATTCGGCGCCATGCTGGTTAGAGTTACTTTCAGCTCATCTTGCATAAGATCCTCTGACCATATGCTCACACCTTGCCCAACATCGGGATCCTGGTGTACATCCTTGGTTAGAGTTGCTTCCGCATCGTTTTGGTTTTAGAGCTAACCTTAACGAGTGCATGTTGATTGTAATTGTAATTGGAAAAAACAAAAAAAATTAGTCCGGTTCATTACATTGAACACCAAACCTTGTCATGATACCTTCTAAGAAGTCCAAAATTGAGGCTTTAGTAGCTTCCTTAAGTGCAACCATTTCCCTCCTTAGTGCTTGTCAAACCCCCTTACCTTCATACATGCTTGCAAGAGTTGGTAAAATGGAGATCTAGGTAAGTTTTGCAACTTTTTATACGTTTCATGTGTTGTTGTGAGTCAAGAGAGAAGTCCACTAAGTTTTGGTGCATCACCATCTTTCTCTTTTTGTTATCTTCCTTCTCCCTTTTCTCTTGTGAATCGTTAGAGTAGGAGTAGTCATTATTTTCAATTTGTGTTGAGTTGGATCAACACTTGCACTTAGGCTTAGAAAAGACCTGGCCTTCTTTGGTGGTTTAATATCAAGTTAGCAAGGTCCCGCACTTGAGAGGTCGTTCCCATTGTTATGAAATACTGAACTGGGTTTCAATTTCCCGATCCTGAATTTCCCGATCCTGAAGAAAGCATCAGCAACCTCCACTTATCCTTTTCCTACTTGTTGGAGGTTCGCCGACTAGTCAGAACCCTTCGAGAAGCTTCATAACATTTGCTTTGGCACTTTGAGCATCATCAGGAACTTTGGTGCCAACAAGAACCTATCGGGAGTTCGACTCCCACTAGGAACTTGAAGAAGTTCCAAAACCACATCAAGACTCCGCTACAACGCTTTCTTCTCTTCCTCTTGTTAGAGGTTTGTTGCGAACTCATAACCTAAGGTAGAGGTTCTGGGGTCTTGGTTCCTTGAATTACTCTTAACATATTCCTTTCTCTCTCATGTTTCCCCCATGTTGGAGCTTCACTGCCCATTGGGAGGCCCTTTGAAGGGCTCATCTAACATTTGTTTCAATACTAATGGCATTGTCAGGAACCTTGGCACTAATTGACTGTGAACTTGAAACCTTGTTGTAGGTTCTTGGTTCTTGGACCCTCAATATCCTCTGACACCGACACAAGTTCCTACTTGTCAAAGCTTCGCCGATCAATTGGAATCCTTTGAAAAGTAAAAAAGCAAGAGAAAATTGTTGGGAACTTAGACTATGTCAGGAACCTATTAATGACTAGGAAATTTTGAAAAAGTTCCTAGTTCCCAAATACCCTCCAACATCCCTTTATGAGAAATTTTTGTATCATACACAAGTCAAGAAGATTTTAACAAGAAGATAAATAATTGTAGATTTTATGGTTCTTGATAACATAGGAACTCCTCACAAAGTCTTAAGAGACCGAAATAGGGGAGGTTCCCGATTTAGGTTAAAGTTCTGGTTTGCTAGTAAGACCTTGGAAACACTTAGAAACTTTCAAGAGAGACTTTAAATATTGAAATTTCACACAAAGACGATGAAAAACATGACTACATAATACAGAATTGAAAAAACTTGATTAAGAACTGGGGTAACAGGAGATAAGGGCCCATTTAAGATTTCTGGATTTACTATAAACAATGGGTTAGAAGAGGCATGAAATGACAACAGTGACTTTGTAAAGGAAGATGAACAGTCACCGGCATTAATACAGATTAGACACGTTAACAGAATTTAGGACATTTAGGGCATGAGGAATTGCATGGATGCTTGCCCAACTTCGCTACTTGCAATGTACCTTCCACAATAATTGGCATATTGAGCATAGCTTCGAATGTTTCTTTGTATGTTTCTACAAGCTTGTACGACCATAATGAACGTATCTCTAAGAGCATTTATACTTCTATGACCTGTATCATGAATGAAAAGTTGCAATCTACTAAAAATTTCTATTTCATCTCAGCTTTGTAGCATTTTCAAAATTTTGAATAACAATCTGAGCTTTTCACGAGATTTGAAAATAAGTGAATGCTGAATCTTCGTCTTGAACATGTAGGTGTACACCACTGGGAATCCTTATGGAATTGCAGAAGACCTTATCTTTAGCATGCCATGCAGATCAAAGGTTGGAAATTGCCTTCTGGATACAAGATATATAATGTTTTTGTTAGAATGCTTTCTACCACGACCTCTGCCATCAAAACCTTTTATTTCTTAATAAAATATTCCACTGAAAAGAAAACCCAGAACTCTTAATATTTCTGATTCTAGAGACATTTTGAGGGAAATAAGATTTCAAGGAATTCCTAAGCATTCCTTCTTTTACAGGGAGATGGAGATTATGAGTTGGCAACCGACGTTCTCATTAATGATTTCCTCCGTGAAAGAATAAAAAAGGTTCATAGCCTCATCCCTGATCATGGTTAGATGAAGATAGCATATGGAATTTGCCTTGACAATCTCAATTTTGCAAAGAATATTTTGTCTGAATTATTTACAATCACTTGATATATATTTTGATTCTCTATCAATTTGCTGCAGAGTGAAGATGAGCTTCTGGCTGAGAAGAGGTGTGTTGCTCATCTGATTGGAGAGGTAAGATTTCAAAGCAGCCAATATCCATGTTATCCTCCTGGCATTGTGTAGGTTCTGTTAATTGGTTTTCTATCAGTTATTATGGTACAGAGATCATGATAACGCTAAGACACATTGAACTTTGAAAACTGTCCTTTTGCAGGGAAATGGTTATTGTGAATTGCCTGGCGACACCACTCTTCCAGGGGAGCAATAGGCATTGAATGGCTTCTCGTAAACAATATTTGTTTCTCACTGAAAAGAGTGGATTATTTTAATAGTACTACTATAGACAATAGGATTCTTATCTGATCTTTTTCGATATGAGCTGGCACTGGAAATAACGTTTTTGGAAATTGAAATTGAAAGTGGCACCGGATGACCATCTAGCCCCCATATTAATTATTCAGCACGGTGAAAGTTGGGAGCAGTACAGCGTATACGATAGAATAATGACCAGGCAGAAGTAGAATTTTTATGTTACCAATACCAATATTTTTGCTTCCAAATGGAGCTATAGTGGATGATTGAGCAATAAAACACATGTAAAGCTATACAAAGACAATACATGTGTACCAAGTGAGCATATGAATACATTTTATTAGAACTTTTTTCAGCTGAATGTTTTCCGACTGCGCAACTCTCTCTACATCCTTTTGTTTTTAAATATATTTTGTCTTGATTATTCAGCTTTGAAACCATGCTTATATTGCCGTAAATTCAGAAATTGTATTAGTCAGTAGGTGTAATGTTATAGATTTGGAGTCTTTATATATATTTATATTAAAAACTCTGAGGATAGTTGGTGGTGTGTAGTCACTCCCATCTCCATGTCATTGTCCCCACTGCACATATTTGTCTATCCAGCTTTCTAGATGCACATTTAATCTTGTTTATTAATTAATTGAAATTAAAAATCATAACATGATTTTAAATTAATTAATAAATATAGTTAAATATGCATCTTGAATGTTAGATAAATGTTATGAGATCACATGAGATGTTTCCTAATTGTCTTCTATTTAATAGAAAATGGAAGAAACATCTTCAAAAATGGACATGTGTCTCTTTTATATTTAAAAAAGATCAATTTTATAATTAAAATAGAAAAAAGGGAGTGGGGAACCACAAGTTCTCCCATGTCATTTAAACATACCCTATATGTAACTCACTCACCCATTAGTATTACCACTCAAAATTGATGCAATCAGTTTTACACTTGCAATTATGAATTAGAAAATGAAGGAAAGAAGATGAAGGGAGTATGCATAGTTTGTGATTGGTCACCCTGAAGATTCACATTGCTCACACAAATGAAACCGATAGCTTAAAGGCATGAAATTTGAAACACACGTTGCTTGGTGCTAAATGTGATAATTCTCTACAAAATCTACAAGTGACCGGAAAGGCACCTTAGAAAATTTGGATACATTAGTTTCCTTGATATGTTTGATGCATTACAAATAATGTGTCATCATGATCATAAGCTCACACTTTTATTCTCATTTTATATTAAGGTTGAAAATATGACAATCTTATGATTATCAAGAGAACAATTTTAGATTTTAAGGTAGTATTATTCAATTATTTTGTTAAATAGAGAAATAGATTGGGCACACCAAATGTTTAATGCATTTATTTCTTCTACTAAAATCAAGGGCAACTATGCTTACTAAGTATACATTATTTTTTCTCCTTGATTGTTTAGTATAAATGTATGTGTTGTATTCTACCATCTCGATGCACGCACATAATACTATGTGCACGCATGCATGCACACACATTATACCGATATAATTAAAATTAGGCACTTGCTTAAGAATTAATTTTCATATATGCATGCACATATATTGTAATGGTGAAATTTGCATAGCATGAAATTTTGTAGTCTTGCATTTAATACCGATATAATTAAAATTAGGCACTTGCTTAAGAATTAATTTTCATATATGCATGCAAATGTATTGTAATGGTGAAACTTGCATTCCCATGTGAAGTCTCATTTAGTTTTGGGCCCAATTTTATGGGATAGCTCAATACAATTGCATATCAACAAATGACATACTCTTGAGCAAAGTTGGGCTCATTCTTTATCCTAAATCATCCCTATTTGCACATCATCCTACATATTTGTTCCTAATACCACATATTTCAAAATATTGACTAGTTATTACGCCTATCCTTGCAACTATTCTCATACATTCACCTATTGTCACAATATTCACACTCTCATATCCTTAGTCACTTTTGTAGCATGTGGATTGATCCTAAACAACATAGAAGTGACCCAAAAAAGATTTAAGAAAATATGCAAATATATGCCAACTCTTGCCTATTTTACTATTGTTATAAGTAACTTGTTACACATTTGCATGATTAATTGTTGTCTAGGTACTTATAGGAGTTAAATGTGCTTTAATCATAAGCAATTCATATTGGAAAATCCTATTTCTTGAAAAGAGAATCATTCTATAAACACTTCACTCTGGAGCACAAAAAATAACCTATATTTTGTAAATTTTATCTTAGTACTCAAGATCAATCCCATGGGCATAGGATCAATTTGCTAAACTCTAAGATCAAATCAACTCACTATTCATCATTCTGCTTCCAATGTACATAAAAAGTGTGATTCTAAGTTATAGTTGAAGAGTTATGATCAAAACATCAAATAACTATCTATCGTCTGCCATGATTAGCTACATGCATTTGTTTTTGTTCTTTCTATATTTCAAAGTTCTACTACATGATATGTTCTAGCTCTTAATTAAGTTTTCTAGAGTTTTAATTTGAATCTTTCAAAATGACACAAAGTGAAGTAGATATGTAGAAAAACTATTCATTGAATTAGAAGGAAAAAATCCTTGTAAACAAAAACTAATTTAATGAACAATATATACTTACAATTTACAACTTGTGTAATGGTTTTTTGGGTGTTTTGTGCTCACATTGAACAAAACTAAAGGTGTGTTTTTCGATTCACCTAGCATGCGTTAGATGGGAGATTTTATGATTATCTATTGCAAAATAGATTTAACATAACAAATGACTGCCTGCAACTCTCAGTTAAATTTAGAGATTGAAAATTATAATTAAAACTTGATTGGATTGAAATAATCTTTAACACAAAGGATTATGAATTAAACACAAGGAACTATAGATAATGCCACAATATTTTTTTCTAATAAAAATTGTAATACACAGTTTCCATTAACTATTAGATTTTACCGTTTTCATAAGACAATTAAGTTCTTGAAATGCAATAACTTAGTGAACATCGATTTGACAAATAATAATAGTAATTACTATTAAAATCTACTTGTACAAATGCCATTTAAAGGGTTACAATACTCTACATGAGAAATAAAGCAAAAATCTAATTACAATTTCTAGTTTATGAATAGTTAGATTATGCATTATAAAATTCTATCCACTAGTACTAAATTTAAACTCTAGAAATATTTGGTTAGATTGTTAGTAAATATTACTACTAACTACTAAAACTAGGACTCTCATCTCTTGCACGATAAGAGATAAAAAAAAATAAGACTCCTCAAAAACACATCAAGGTAGAATTAAAGATGACTAAATAGGCTTATCAAAATAGTCTATTCTCCTTGAAAATGATGACACTAGCTATTAATAAGTTGGGCTAAACTTAAAAAATCTTGACAAGTGGCTTTGGAGATTCTAATGAAGATTCTCCTCACTTGATTGGTGGATTTGAACTCTAAATTTTGATAATTCAATAGGTATAAATTTGATAAATTATTTCTTTAGTAAACACTAACAACTTTGAAAAGCTAAAAAATTATCATTTTAGAAATTGAAATCACTAAATCCTTAATTTGCAACAACCTCACTTTAATTTGAAAACAAGAGACTAATATTTTATTTCTTGAGTCCTATGCAACATCACTAAAATGATCAAAACATCAAACAATTGTCTATTAGCACCTATAAATAACAACTCTTTTGTTTGGAAGGATGTGACAATCTTTTATAATTAGTTGAAACATTTTGGAGAAACTCAATCATTTTATATCATGTGCTCTTGATAAAAAATTTTACAAAGTTTCAACACAAGCTTCCTCTCCCTGCTTTTCAATGCATTTGACTTAATAGGCCCACAACTTTGGCCTAACACAAATCATTTTTTTCAATAATGAACCTTGCAATGTCCCTTCTAATCGTCTACTACATTTGAACCTTCATACAAGAGTGATAGTACAATAAATTTTTGAAATCTTATTTAGTGATTTTTAAAAATTATGAACAAAATATTACCAAAACAATGCAATTTTTCTTGACTAGTGCTTTGTATTATGCCTCATGATTAGATAACAAATAAGAGTTTAACTTGAAATAAGACACATTAAAAAAATTTGTATCTATACAAATATTGGATTTGCTTAGGGACCACACTATGCACTTGCAACATAGAACTTAGAATCTTTCATTTTATAGTAGACTGGTGCTTTATCAATTGGGTACAAATTTGAGTTGTTTCTCAAACCACCTAAAAGAAGATTTCCTAAGACACTTAAATGACAAACATGACATGACATCACAAAAGGTAAACATGAAACTACATAACAAATACATCACAAATTGGGAAACACAATATGACATAACATTTAAACACAAAATCTCTTTTACAAGCATGAATGATAGGGAAATAAAATGGGTCACACAATCATTTATAGGCTGGGAAAAGTAACAACATTTCCTTGTAATATGAGATTCTAGTCATGGTACCACATAGTCATGCAAACTATGCAAATAATATATTGCAAAGAAAGATTTAGGAGCATGAAATTGCATAAAATACATGTCACAAATTGGGAAACACAATATAACATAACATGGAAAATAAAAAATTATTTCTTACAAGAATAAATGATTGGAAACAAAATGGTTATACAAAACCATTTATAGGCTAGGAAAAGTAAGAACCTTTATGTTAACATAAAATATAGATCAAAATAAATATTTCAAATGGAACATTAAAACCCTCAAAACTACATGAAATGTGAACTCAGTTAGAGCAAGAAATTGAAAACATAATGAATAAAACAAAATAAATTTACCCAATTTCAATTCATGTTGCACTTGTAAAAGTGGATACGCTCAAAATAATAAGAATGTGGTTGCTCGAACCAACAACATGACATTGCAATAATTCAAGATCCTCCTCTTGAAAATGACTCATGAGGGTAGATTTATAGGCTTGGTAGGATGAAAATAAATGGTTGAGATCAAAAGATAGATGGATGACTTATATCGAGTTGGTTGCATAGTTGAGAGATGAAGGGAGGAGATAAAATGAATTATTTAATTTTAAATTGTCTTTTTAAGAAATAGTTATGAGATGTTTGGTAATAAATAATTAATTTCTTTTATTCATTTTTAGGTGGTTATGAGGGGAATTTAATTAATGTGGAAAGGGGACATGAATTAGGAATTAGGACTTGGGAAATTGATTTTGGACTTAGGGAAAATGAATTAGGATTTAGGGAAAAATGAATAATTAGGATAATTGATAGAATTATGGCGTAGGATATTTTTAGGCGCCTACATTTTTCCCCTCTTTGAGATGATATTGTGACTAAAAGAAGCAATGTTATTTCAAAGAAGAATAAAGATATATAGATGTGGAATGTGATGAAAGAAAGGATGAGGCTTATAAAAATAAGGATAGGATAAGTGAACTTATAAGAATCAATATATTGTCATTCTTTGTCTTTTATTTTCTCACCTTTACTATTATGTATGCATATTTCTATTAATCATTGAATTGTGAGAAGTTAAAGTATGCTTTGGTATTGAAGATATTTTGTATCTATCTTACATGATCCTTTGTTTTACTTTAATTTTATTTCTACAAACTTCTACCCCTTTTCATGCCCCATTGCACAAACATCTTTAGACATAGACATTAGATAGATAGGGAATTGATCCTCCAATCCAAAATATTGTCTTGCAAAGATTATCCTCTTTGTTGAATCAAATTATTCTTTGGAAGACCTTCCATGTTCCTCAATCATGTGTGGCATATCAACCCCTAAAATAGACCTTTAGACAAAGATCAATAGTTAGCACCCTAGTCATATTATAAAAAAAAAAATTAAAAATCCTTAAAAGAAGAGACAATCATCAAATTTCACCTCAATTTACATGTCACTCCTACTAAAATGTAATGGAATCAAAGCATGAGATTTTTGAGGAAAATAAATAATGAAATTTGAGGCAAATATTTCAATATGTCTAGTTGAAAATGTGTATGTGTGATGACCCCTTTCTAGTGGAAGCACTTAAAACCCGAATCTTGCATTCAAAGTGTTTCTCAAAGAGACATTAGACACATTAGAGATCAATAAATTCTCGTAATAACATCTAATAAGGTCAAAGATGATATAAATATTATATTCTTGTCAAAGGATTATTCCATTTCCTCCCTATCACTCACCATGAATGATTCTTCTATAATATATTTCATAAGTACATTAGACATCAAACATCTTTCAAGATCTCACATATGGAATTCTATTATATCATAGTGAACGAATAGAATCATTATTACTTATAAGACCCAATAATTGCTACAAACATTATTATTGAGTTATCGTAAATAACCTATTATATATATTTATATATATATATACTTATCAATTATTAAAATATATTTATCAACATATGAATTATATATACAGTGAACATATTATATTTAATATATTTATATTTATCTTATACATGTTTATTAAACATATATCTCAAACACCAACCTTTACTAACTTCTTAATTCATCCATTTATTATCATTTATTCATTATTTGATCAGTCTTCAACATAATTTGTAATTATCTATTTTATAACAGAAATCATTTACCTTCCAGTCTGGACCAGTCTACAGATACTCCTCTCTCTCACCGTGACGACTCCTCTTTCCTATGTTCTTCTTTCCTTATCTCCCAATGTGTTTCATACTTATAATCGGTTCATGCTAACAATGTGTTTCATACTTATAATCGCTGCTTGTTAAGAGTTGATTTATGGATTGGTTTCATAGTAGTGATTTATTTATTTTCCTTTATATTTGTTGTTTGTTTATTCGGTCTTATTTATTTGTTTACTATTTATTTTATATTTTATATTTGGTCCATGAATTGTACTTTGTTTATTTTGTCTTTGTTACTTATGATTAATATTTATGTATTATATCTTATTTATTATTCTATTCTAATGTTGCTTTAAATATTTGATATTTAATATTAAGGCATAAATATTAATTTGTCAATATTTTATTATTGTAATAATTATTTAATAATATGATTGTTTGTATTGTTTAATACTTATATTTTATTATAATATTACCTGAAGATAATTATAATAGTATTTAAATTGTTAATATTGCTATATATTTTGATATTCACTTTGATATTCATTTTATTTATTTATTAGTATTTCAATATTTCATATTTGGGTGTTACAATTTTGGGGACATGACAGTATGTAGGTAGCCAATGCATTTTCTTCTATACCTCCAAATTTCATAAAGACTAACAAACACTCCACAGATTAAGATTTGCACATTCTTATAATTCATAAACAAGGCAATCGCTAAGATTTGTTAGTCATTCATATGAAGAATGCCAAATAAGATATTTTCCAAAAGTTTTTTGTTTAACTTTGAATGGGGATCACACTTAACCCACTTACACATTTGATATATTTAACAAATATGTTGGCACCATGTTATGATACATCAAATTTAACCTTGATGAATGGTACTCATTTTCATACACACATAAGTATAGTAATAGTTGTACAACTATATGCACAATGACATCAGACACTCTATTATTGTTGAATTTCCATTGCATAGTGTTAAATTTAACTTCTACAAGATAAAAAGCTAGGGTTGTTTAGTATTTAGTTTACTTATAAACGTTGTTAGTATTTATTTTAATTCTAAATTCTAATAGTTATTTGAGTTAGATGGCATTACTTCGATCAGAAGTTCATAATATTACAATTATGCACTCAAAAAATTGAGTATTGATTCTCATACAAAATTTAGTTTACATTAGATATAACAATGACCACCACATGATCTTCCTACACGAAGAAAATATTTCAATATTTTGATTTTCATGAAATTTACAATGAGACCTTAAACTTTTCAATCAATAAAATTATTTTAAAAATTAAATATTTTTATTAAAATTTGTAAATATCTATATTAATCAAGAATAAATTTAAACCTTCATTATTAAAAATCATAACAAACAATAAATTATTCAACACAAAAATTAATAATAACACAATTAATTATTCAATACAAAAATTAAAAATATAACACAATTAATTATTCAATACAAAAATTAATAATCGAATAAGTAATAATGGTTACGATGGTGATATAGAGCAATGTATCAAGAAGAAAAAAATTACTAAGATTTATTTAATTCCTTAGAAAACAAATATCATACAGAGTACAAGATTTGACACCGTTTAAACAAAGAGATGAAAGACTCAAGACTCTCAGACACTTGGAAGGTGTGGAGGCTTCTGCAAATTTTGACAGATACTCTGCCTTCCCGATCCCCAGTCAGGGTTTTTCAGTTAGCACTTTAAATCTAATGCTTCAAAAAAATTCTACGGATAACCCAAATAACCTCAACCTTAGGTACTCCTACGTTGTAAATATAGACAAAGCAAAAGAAGGAAAACACAGTAACAGAACTATGCGACGGCCGTTCTCCCATATTGCACAGACAAAGGTGGCGGCTTTTTAACCCCCGCGAGGCGGCGGGAGATTTTCTTAGCAGGGAGCGGTGGCATTTCATAGTAGCGGAGGGTTTCAGACTTTGCGTTGATGACATTGATGATCTCTTTAGCGGCGCCGCCTCCATCGAGCAAGCGGACTATTCCGGAATAGTGCAGAGAAGTGGCTATTTGTAGCGGTGTGACGCCTCTTTTGCTCCGGGCATTGACGTCAGCGCCCTTTTTCAACAGCAGCTCCACGAGCTCCATGTGGCCAGATTCGGTCGCACAGTGCAAGATGGTGTAGCCCTCATCGTCCCTGCTGTCGAGATCTGCGCCCTTGTCGAGGAGCGCCTTGACTATTTCGAGCCAGCCCTTGAAGGCGGCGCGGTGGAGCGCCGTCCAGCCGTGCTGGTCCTTGCCGTTAATGGCGGCGCCCTGCTCAAGGCACCGCTGCAGGCTCCGCAAGTCCCCGCGCCGTGCCGCCCGACGGAGCCCGTCGCCCAAGCGCAGCATGTCTAGCAACGCAGAGTCACCCGTGTCCACCGCTAGATCGTACGACGTCTTGCCGTGCTTGTTTCGTATGTCCTTGGTTGCCCCCTTCTGCATCAGCAACCTCACCATGGAACCATCACCCCTGCCCGCAGCTTTGTGTAGAGGCGTGTCGCCGTCATCCGCCCTGGCGTCCACGCTGGCCCCAGCCACCAATAAGACCTTGAGGCAGTCCCGGTGCCCGCCCTCCACCGCCATGTGGAGAGCGGTACGGCCGTCAGTTACCGCAGAATTAATGTCGTCGGCACCCTTCTGTACGACCAGCCGTAACACCTCCGCGTGGCCACCTGCAGCGGCAAAGTGCAGAGCCTGCCAGCTGGAGAAATCCTTGGCCCCTACTGTAGCCCCGTTGGCCAGTAGAAGCTCCGCAATAAGCCCTTCCCCCTTGGCCGCAGCGACATGTAGCGCCGTCTGGCCCTTCTTATTCCTCACTTCCATGTCGACCTTGAACTCAATCAGCACCTGGACCAGGTCCGGCCTACGGTTCGCCACGGCCATATGGAGCAGACTCCTGCCCTGCTCGTCACAGCTATCGACCGTCCCTTCGTCCTTCTCCAGCACCTCCCTGATCTCCTCAACAGAACCGTCCGCCACAAGCCTGGTCAGAATGGAGCCCCCGGTGAACAAGACCTTGAGCCCGCTGTCTTCAAACACCTGCTTCTTGCGCGCAGAGAACCATTCGAGCGACACGGTCTCCGTCTCCTTCCCGCCGGGCACCACCACGCTCTGGACGACGAACTGGTCCTCTGAATGCGGAAAGAACTCCGGTAGCTCCGTCTGCGGCTGCATTGTTATTTCCACGCTGGCTTTTCCCAGCGGAGAAATTATGCCGCACGATGGTCTGACTGTGTATTTCTTCTGCTTCACGGGATGCACTCTGAAGGCCACCGGCATCGTGTACATCACGTTCTTCAGCTCCACGAACCCCGAGCATCTCTGCCCCGGTTCAAATCTGATCACCACCTCCTTGGGCTGAACTGTTAGTAATCTATCCATACTCCAATCTCAATACCTTTGCCAAATCTCTTCCCTAATCTCTTCCCTTGGAAAATAAATCGTGTTCCTCAACAAGCCCTCTTTCTCTCGTGTACAAAGGTATACAAATTCCTTTGTCCCCAAGCTGCAAGGGCTTCTTTCAGAGAGGCTTCAGCGATTCCAACTAATTCCAGAGCTAATTCCTCCTAATTCCTTCTACAATTAGGTTACAGGATTGATTGGATACAGAATTTAATGTCCAATAGCAATGGCCTCTGTTGAACAACTTCCAACAGCGGCCAAGATTTCTCTTTTCAAACAAAACTTCTTGCAGGGTGCACAACCGTAAGCTTTGAGAATCTCTTAGATCCACCACTATCCAGCCCTTTCCTCGCTAAGCTTCTGCAATATATCCAAATCTCTGGGTCCGAAAAGCTTCTGCACCATCCCAACACCAACTTTTGATATTTTCAATTGTGTAAACTTCTCCAACATCCTACTTCAAAAAAGTCTGAGCAACTTCTCCCAACAACTGAGCTCAGACTGTAAAATCTGATGATAGTGGCCGAGCCTCCCCAACCCAGAATCTAAATGAGAGACCTCGACGACCCTGCCTGGATAGAATTGAAGGGTGATGGCCTAATGGAAATATGTATGGACAAACAAAGTACTAAAACGACCTCGTACCCCTTCGATCCCCTCATAACTCCAACCTCGAGGAATGTTGTGAAACTAACAATATAACTACAGACGGCCGAATGCAGGATAATGATGAATCCCAGATGTTCTTTTTGTCATCTTAGTTAAGACGTAAGAGCCAGCAAGTCATAAACATGATCTTCACCGTCTGGCATGGTTGTATGCCAGCATTTCTTCATTGAAATTGTCTCTCTGTTAAGCCGGTTGACACGGCCGGCCTCCCTCGGTTTTGTCTTCCAAGTGTCTCGTCCCTCAAACTTAGGTGTGATTTTTTAATCTTTTCCAATAATAAATTCATTTACACTAGTTTTAAGGACTTTTTGTAATTCACACAAATGCTTATTCGTTCTCAGCAAATCAGCCCAACTACACAACGACATTTTCTAAAGGAACCCAGCTGTTTGTTTACACAGTAGTAATTTTTTTTGTTTCTCTTTTATCTTTGGATTCCTATCAAACGCAACTTTAAGGATTCCTCCAAGCTTACTCTTCCAAGGTGGTTTTAATATTAATATTTCTTGGCTCCTCCTCTGTCTTCATCTATATTTTGTTCAGAATCACTTTCAAACACCACATTCTTGGTTTACCGCTGAAATCTGTAAATATTTCTCTGTTTTAGACGCAAATGATTTCATTTGTTCCATTGTTTATCGTATTATATATTTAAGCTTGAGGTAATCTCATTAAATTTGTTACTTTATATATCAGTAAATTGTGTTTTTTTTAATATACGGGAAAAACATCTTTCAAGAAGAATTTTTGCGTCATTCCATAGGAAAGAATGACAAGTTCCTCAAATGATTGAGCGAAGCCATTCATTATTTTTATTCAATAATAACGATAATAAAGGTGGAAGGTAAAGCCGGCACTTGGCCCACGCAACACTGCGCGTTGAGCTAAGTCGATCAGCCCGGTATCACATAAGACCTTCTGTTAAGATGTACGTAAGACCCATTTAAACTACAAAAAAGGAAAATGAAATGAAGTGAAATATTTTATGACTTTCATGAGGCCAAAAAAGCCTATGGGATCCAAGGATAGTACAAGAGCCATCCATAAAAAAAGCTCTAAACACTTTGTAAATTCCGTTTGAGATCAGCCCTTCTGCAATGTATTTTGATGATGAAGTTTGCAGTTTTGTCTAACCTTGTCTCCTCAAACAAGACATTTAAATTATCAACCTGCAAGGTGTCTTCAGAGCTGGTCGGACGTCTTTATATGCTGAGCACTCCATGATGAAGTGCCATTATGTTTCCACTATTCCCTTGTTACAAATCAGCATACTCTTTTTTCCCACTCCTCTTTAGGAATTGTTTGCCTGCCTATTTCACATATGAGATTAGGGAGATTGTAAATATTGGATAATGTATTTTAGAATTTGAATAAGATGGAGGGTGATACTTAGTTTGATAATTAAAGAATGAAGATTAAATAGATGAGATTTCAGAATGTTTCATTTCAAACATAGAAATAGTGCACCTCTACTAGTAAGTTGATTGGAATTCTATGTTGGATCTTTGTTATATAAATAGACAAGTTCATCTAAGATAAACTCACAGTCGCGATATATACTTGAGCTCCATATTTGTTTTGGAAATTAATAATGTTCTAACGTGCAACTTCATATGATGTGTAACCTTTTGCTCTACTTGTTCTAAATGTCTAGGGACTTAGCAATATATACAAATACCTTAAAGGATTGTTGTTGCATCGCAATGACCTTTCTCTTAGATCTCAAAGACAATAGGCATATACCTAAGTGTCATGTCCCCTTCTAAGTGACATCTCTCGGAGTACAGGATTGGCCTATCACACGACCCTCGTAGGCTGATAGACTGGATAGAGGGTCACTTCGGAGCTTGACTCAGCTTCAGTTAGCAGAGTTTGATCAGTAGTCTTTCGTTTGGGCTCAATCGGAGACTTTTTGCAGAATTGCTATTTTTAGCAGTTCCTGGCAGGCAGCGTGGGACCCCTGCTATTTTTAGCAGTATGAGATTGGCAGCGTTCAGAATCACTTCAGTGTCCGTCAGCTTCAGACGGGACAGTAATCGGATGAGTAACGAGGGAGATATTAATATTTAATTATATTAATTAAATATTAATTATTTAATGATTATAATATAAAGTTATAATATTAAATTATAACTTAAGTGATTTCTCACTGAGGGGTGCGCCATCATCAGAAGGGGCCCATTTGGCATTTTAAATTATATTAAAATATTTGACTGAGGACTATGGAGAAATAAAAGAATTAAAAAGTCAAATTTTAATTAAAACCCTATTATGGTGGAAATCGCACTTTTGTGAAGATAAAGGGTTTTGCATTGGTAATTTTGCCATTATGTGATTATTGAATTTTGAGAACTGATCAAATTGATCTGAGCAAGAGACTTTAGGGTTTCAAGTTCGAATTCCTCGGGGAACGAGCCATCTCCACTGGAAGCAATTCAGAGGGTGTGGAATATCACTTGATTTATTGCCAGCAGAGGTTTTCTCACTCAGAGGAAATCATTGATCTTCAGAGTTAATTCATTTACAGAGCTTCAGCATATTTTATCATTCATAAAGCATCTATTTACCTGGGCGCACCATATCCTAAGATCCAGACATTGATTAGCAAGGAGGCTGTACATTTATTAATTGCTGATCTGTACTCAGGCCGTACCAGCAGTACCAGGTCGTACCATCTTAATTAAGGCGTCTTTTCTCTTGAGCATAAATCGCTTGCATTGGGATCAACTGGTCATCTCCAGTATAGGCGCATACTTCTGGGGCATCATCAGAGATCATCTGTCAGAAGGAGAACAAGCCTATCATCTCAGCCGTACCAAATTTCTGTTCATCACAGCTTGCTGGTTACCAGGTTTTCCTCAATAAAAATTGTTATTCTTTTATTGCATGCTTCAAGATCTCATTGTGACGTTTCCGGTTGAGCAAATAAAGGGAAACACCTTCATTACATGTATTGTATTTCCATATGCACCTAACATTTTATTGGAATTTATGTTAATTTCTAGCAAAGTGGGTACCATTCATTTTATTCCAAAACTCAAAGGTACCAAAAACCAAAAGCAACCGGAAAACTCAAACTGGGTCCAGTGGTATGGGAAACTTAGGGTTTCTACAATTTGTGGAATAGTATGTAAACATGATAGGGGAGGTGTATACGAAGAGCATGCTTGATTTGTAGATTTGAGTTTGTGGGATTGTCCATTACTTGGTGAAAGTTGGAAAGCGTACATAGAGGATGAAATCATCATTTATCCTTGCGCAAAAGGTTTCTTTATTTTGGAATTTGAATCTCTAGAAGATAAGAAATTGATCCTCAACACTGGTCCTTGGTTTTATCAGGGAGATTTTTTATGCGTAAAGCCTTGGCTTCCCTCTTTTGATCCTCGAACTGAGACATTTTCCTCAACATTCCTTTGGGTAAGATTTCCCTATCTTCCTCTGCAATTTTGGGAAATTAAGTGCTTTATTGCAATTGCAAATGGATTAGGTAAATTTCACAGCATTTCAAAAGAAACTATAAATTATGAAAACTCTACATGTGCCTGTTTATGTGTTGAATTCGATTTGGCCTACTAGCTGAAATCACATTGAAAGTTAGAAATAGACGTTGGAGATAACCAGTAGATTACGAAAAGATTGCATTTAGATGCAGAAAATGTTTCTCAACAGCACATGGAACCCCACAATGCAACAAGAAGCAAGCTAATGGGTAGGGTGAAGTCAATTATTAGCCTTCTTGGTGGAATGAGGCTGAATCTAGCCACTATGTAATTGCTCCCATGGCGAAGGATGCTTCGCCCTCTCTAAAACCTTTACAGAAAATGTCTCCTATGCAGGGCTCTCCTTCCAATATACAATCTCCTAAGCCTTCGATGATCTCGACTTCCAATATACAATCTCCTAAGCCTTCGATGATCTCAACGAACTTAATCTCTAAAGAAGTGACAAAGTAGGAAAAAAGCATTGAGCAAAATTTCTCCTATATGTCGAAGCAAGAATGGACAGAAGTAAAAAGGAAGAAATCTCCTCCCTCAAGGGCCAAACACCCAATGACATTAAGATCAACAAAATCCGGAGTGAAAAATTAAGCATTGTATTTGAGGAATGTAATCTTTTTTTCAAAGTAATAGAAAGAGTGCTATCCTCTCTAATAGTAGTTTGCCTAAAAAAAAAAAAAAAACATTTACATCTCAATTGTTTTGAAACCTAGATTCTTTGAAACATTAAGAATGTTTTTTTTAAAACTATTGGATCTATTTTTTCATGAGTTAGGTTTCAATAATTTATAGTCTTAATGGTTATCATATAGCTTCTTGGTGACTTTAATAATTCATATGGATGCAAACCAAAGATGTTTTAAATAAGCTTTTTTTATATCTCCATTCTATATTTTCAAAGAAAAGTAAAGGTTCCTAATTTAACGCCCTGCCGTGCAAACCCCAAAGGAACTAACAACAACGCAACAATTTTTTTTTTCAAAAGAATATAATACACATACTTAAGTATTCCAATATAACAAAGTACTAAGTTGCACGACTAATTCCATTGGGGTACACGAGGTGACATTACTATACTAACCCATAACAACGATAATAGATTAAATAATAACTAAACAGTTATATAAACCCAATCATTCTCATATCAACATTTAAAATATCCATTAAACAATAACCATATTAATACCATATGTACATATGACAACAAAAGAAATTATAAAGATATAAAGCATATATATATATAATTCAACAGATACAACTCAACATAACCAACTA
>VDFB02300401.1:0-11732 GCA_007258455.2 Sequoia sempervirens
CTTGCATCCTTATCTGAGATAATCTTCTCAAGAACACCATGCAATTTGAAAACCTCCTGAACAAACTTGTGGGCTATGATGGGTGCCCCATCTATCAAATTTCTTGGAATAAAGTGTGCCACCTTAGTCAATTTATCGACCACAACCAAAATTGTATTGTGCCTATTTCTAAACATAAGAAGTCCTTGCACGAAATCCATACTAATTACTTGCCATTTCCATTCAGTAATTTCATGTGGGTATAACAATCCCGCCGGGTGTTGATGTTCAACTTTCACCCTCTGGCATTCCAAACATTCTGCCATGTATCTAGTGGCATCCCTTTTCATTCCCTTCCAGAAGTATAATGACTTGATATCAGCCAAAAGCTTTGTCACCCCAGGGTGTCCCGAATAAGGTTTAGCATGAGTTTTTCTTAAAACGGTGTTCCTTAACTCGCCTAAGTCAGGAAGGTACAGTCTTCCCATATACTAGAGTAGTCCATTTGACTCAAATTGAAACCCATCATATTTGGGGTCTTGAAGGTTATCTACTAGGGCTTGCCTGACTTGCTTATAATACTTGTCCCCACTGGACTGTTGTACTACTTGACTACGAAAACTAGTTCACACTTACAACATGAAGGAAACATGCCTCCTATTGAGAGCATATGCTACTTGGTTCTCTTTCCCTTTAATATAACTGATTTCAAAGCCATTATCAGATATTAACTCAAGCCATCTTCTTTGTTGAGCACTCATATTAGGTTGTGTAAACAAATAACACAAACCCTAGTGATCTGACCTTAATTCAAAGGGTTTACCCAACAAATAATGCCACCACATTTGCATTGCATACACAATTGCCGCTAATTCTAGGTCCTAAGGTGCATAATTTTACTCGCAGTTCTTCAGTTTCTTGGACTCATAGGCTATCATCTACCCATCCTGCATGAGTACACCTCCTAATCCTTCTCCTGAAGCATCAATGGTGACTACAAATTGTGCCTCAAGATCGAGCACTTTTAGAATTGGTGCCATAGTCAATTTCTCTTTCAATATATTAAAAGCCTCGTGACATTTCTCTGTCCATTCAAATCTCTTCCCCTTTCTTTTAAGGGAGGTAATAGGACATGCAATTATGCAAAAATTGGCTATGAACTTCCTGTAATACCTTGCCAAACCCATGAAACTGCGAACTTCGTGCACGTTTTTCCACTCTAGCCATTCCAAGACTACCTTTATTTTAGTTGGATCTATCACGATCCCTTTTGTAGAGATGATGTGCCCTAGGTATTGTACTTCCTTTTGGAAGAATGAGCACTTGGATAACTTTCCATATAACTTATTCTCTCTCAAATGTTGCAATACAATCTGTAAGTGCTGGAGATGCTCTTTGTCGTTTTTCAAGTATATCAAGATAACACCAAGAAAGACAAGCACAAATTTGTCCAGGCAATCTCGGAACACACTATTCATTAGATTCATAAAAGTTGATGGCACATTCGTCAGACCAAAGGGTAACACTGTAAACTCATAGTGCTCATACCTTGTTCTGAAAGCGGTTTTATCATTGTCTTCATCCTGTAGTCTTAACTGATGGTATCCTGATTGTAGATCAATCTTGGAGAATACTATCGCCCCTCACTGAGTAGAAGATACCACTAACCAAATATGATCTATGTAGGTTCATATTTATCCCTATCATGAATCAATAAAAATAAAAATAAATTCAATAAATCATAGAATGATTTCCAATTATATTAAGTTGAATCAATCAACAACATTCCAAAGCCTTATTATTCCCATTTTCCGAAAGGGGAACCTATATCAAATAATTGCCATCATTAATTAAAACATCTTGGATCATGTGTGTTTTGATTCTAAGGTCCCAAGACCCATTCACCCAAGGGCGAATGGGTCCTCCTTAAGTGCCAAGACCCATTTTTTAGTATGTTTTTGATAACATTTTAAATGATTCAAATTCAAGTTTCAAGTGTCGACTTTTGGAATATATTTTTCAAGAAATTAGATAAACACCAATAAATACATGGTTTTTTATCAATTAAAAAATCTAGAATTAAGGCAACTTTCACAAGAGAAAATAGTATTGTCAAGAGCATTGAAAAGCATATTTATCAATGATCTACAACAATCAAGATTATATTATCATGTCAAATTTTATGTGTTCATGTCATGTTTTGGAGCTAACAGCCATTGGTGATCTAATTTTGGGAGGTCTGCGATTTTTGTTTAAAAATCACTATATTTTGAAAAATATATTGATTTGGTAAAATTCGTTAAAGGTATTCCAATTAAGAGGGTTTGAAGATCAAGGCTGTATAATAAACCCACGGAATCAAACCATTAGTTTAAACACATCTGCATAATAGTCTCTGTGCACTTTATCAAAATGTTGATAAAAGCGGTTGCGGCTTTGAAGGAATCGTATTCGTTTAACATTTTAATTTTTGTAGGTATCGCCAGTCAGCATTAGCAAAGAACACAAAATATAATTTTAAATAAATTTGTAATTATTATTATATTTATTTTTATTTCGCTACCGCGAATATAGGTTTTCACGCTTTACGAAAATGGCTTCCTGCATTTTCAGCGTGTGGAAAAATAGTAGATTATCAAATATTTTTAAAAAATATAGGTGCGGATATTGAAGTCCTTGATCAACAAAAGAACGTTACGTACAAAAGTTACGCATGTTATACGATTAGCGGTATGTTTAGTTATGTAATTGGTTTGGCTTTTGAGCGAAGCTTGACTCAAAGAAGAAAAAAATATTCAATAAAAAGCTACCTCTAGCAGGTGGAGTACAGATGTCAAGGGATTACAAATTTAAATTAAGAATTAGAATTTTTATCCTTAAATGGAAAAATAAGTTATCGTTATCACGATCAACACTTTTAAAATGTTGTTTCACGAAAATTGTTTTGAGGGAGATGGAAAAAGAAGTCTGTCGATTCCAAAAATTTTGAAAAAAATATATTTAGAATCTACAGACAAAATGTCACGAAACTCTAGTTTGCATCATCTTCAAATTCCTCACAGTTTAGCTGCTATAGGTGCCCGAAAGTGAAGATTTAGTTAAAAAAATTTATTTCAGTGTCCACTTTGGCCAAAAATTGTAAACCACTATTGTGGGATCACCCGATGTAGGTTTCAAACATTCAAACATCACATCAATCAATCAATCAAGCCAATTCATGCAAGATTCGGGCCTTAGAGTGATGTGTTTGACTTTAGTCCTCTAAGGGTAGTCATTATAGGTTTGTTGAGTTGTAGCAAGCTTTGTTCATTCATCAATTCCTTCATTTTGTTATTACTTCATTATCAAAGTGTAATTACCAAACATGGGGTTTCATCAAGGCAAACCCCTAATCACCCAAAAACAAACATTTTTGCTTCTCTCTTTGTATGTGCAGATTTATAGGTGGAGAAAGATTCAAAAGATCTTAAAGGAGAAAATTTAAAAAGTTGCATTTGTTGTCAACATTGTTGTCAAGTCATAGAAACTCACCTACATATTTTGTTTCAAGCTTTCCGACAATCGAACTTCTTACACTAGAGGACCCTAGAAGTTGAGAAAAAACCTTGTGCAAAGACCCATTCACCCTTGGGTGAATGAGTCCTTGTAGGTACCTCAAAACCCACTTTTGATGATAGTGCACACCATCTTGCCCTTCTTAGATCTGCCTGCATACAATCGTTTCGATTTGTGTTATCATAGAATTTTGCATTTCAAGTGTTAGGTCATATGATTCACTTAGTTTATGCACTTTAAATAATTTCAAAGAATTGCAAATATGTCTTTTCTATCATAAAAAAGTAGAGATCTAAGGTCCAAAATAGGGTTGACTCACCTCAAGGTTGAAATTCAATACTATCATTTTGTGATCTTCTCTATTTCTAATGAAATTAGGAAAATATGTTTGAACCTCAGTGGACACATCCTCTGTCAACATTCTATTTGAGTGAACACTTTTTTCTATGTTTCATTTTGGTGAACCTAACATTGTACATCATAAATTCTGATTTGGAAGTCTTTAAAACCCTAGATCTAGGATTTACATTAGTTGTTTTGCATCCCATTTAGGCTTTCAAAATTGCATTTTACATCATTTAAATTCACAAAAATCGAAAAATATTGCATACATTCCAAATAGTAGTCTACATAAGGGTGTCTTTCAATCATTTACATTAGAAAATTCAGTCAAAATTGCATCTCAAAAGTTGTTGTGTTTGTTTTTTTCCATCAAATTACATGTGAATTTAATCATAAGATTCTGGAAATCTATAACTGAAAGAGTCTATTTGCAACCTAAAATAGAGACCTTAAACATTAACTCAGAAACTCATATTTCAATTTTTCAAATCCTTGTATAAAGACTTGTTCGCCCTTGGGTGAACCTGTCCTTGTGCAGGTAACTTTCTAAATTTCTGAGCATAAATTAGTCTTTGTCTACTTTCTTTCTTGTTGTTTAGAGATCTCAGTTTTAGTTTCCAAATTTGTAGTTTTTTGTAGTTGTTTGCATTCAAGTCAATTGATCAAAACAAGTGCATTGTTCAAAAGAAAATTTTGCATTCAAAAGACATCATTATCAGGTTTTTGCATGTTCTAAAATCAATAAATCTCATATGCTAGATCTGAAAATTGCAATATATTTTCACATACTTGCATTGTGTTTCCCATTTTTGGGTGTTAGCTACATTTGTTTAGCCCATTTTGGGTACACTTTGGGTTGGTGAAACTTGTATGAGTATTGAAACTTGGTGTCTTATTGCCAATACTTCAGTGAGATGTAGTTTGAGATTTATGGCATCCCATGCCAATACATCTGCCATGGATCTTGGGTTTTCCAACTCTTTCACTAATAGTGTTGACACTAGTCAACCCATGTTAGTATCCATCCATGAAATCACATGTCCTATGACTTCCAATCCTACTAATACTAAAACCATTATTTCTCATGTCCCTCAAGAGAAGCTAAAACAAATGGATGAAGCCTTAGAATGATTACAAGACTTTGTGAGTGTTGAATATATTTCTAGTAATATGGTTCTTGTCATAGATAACATGAGGAAAATTCTTGATAATGAACAAAGACTAGATATTATGTGTAGCCTAGCTCACATCATCGATAACCATGTTCCTACATTGAATAGTTGTGCTCAAACTTTGGGATATACTCAAAGTCAATCAAATTACCCCTACATCTGTGGCCTCTATTCCTACATACACTCATTCAACTGTTGCTACAACAAGTCAACCAACTAGCAACACCAATCCAACTTTGGGTATTTCCATTGGGAATCCTTTTAGCTTTGTTAATTCAAACATAATCTCCTAACCCATCACCTCTCACAAACTTGCAATTCACTTGTCCTCCCAACACATATACACCTCCACCATATTCACCACCTTTCCAAAACACAACCAATGATTCCTTCCTCAATCAACTTTTGCAAAACGTTCCATCCCTCCAACTACAAATTTTCACATTGAACCAAAATCAAAATGGCCAACTTTCACAATATGTCAAATGAAAGCCATTATCATTGGAGATATTGAGAGCACAAATTCCATAAGGCATAGAGATTCCTATATTTGAGAAATATGGCAGTAAAAGAGATCTTAGTAACCATGTATCAACATACATAGCCTTGTGTGGTGACTTCATTTTCAAAGGTAAGCTCTTGGCTAAGCTTTTCCCTTGATCCTTGAAAGATACAACCTTGGAATGGTTTTTCTCTTTATCAAATAACTCAATGAGCTTGTTGATGCCTTAACCATTTCCAAGTGCAAATTGGTCCCAAGATGGCCTTACTTGATTTAATGCAACGCAAACAAAAAGATGATGAAAAGGTCATTGATTTCATAGCACATTATCAATTGCTTTACTCACAAATCAATATTGAGATTCTCGATGCCAATCTTCAAAGAATTTTTATTGAGAATTTGTGCACAAAGATTCAAGATATGCTTGGGATGATTAACTTTCCCTCCACCCACTTGTGCATGACTCTCCATGACTATCAGAATTCGGTTAGTCATCGTGAAGCGAAAACTTCTAATCATCCTAAAAAATCTAAATCTGTGTCTCATAATAATTTCCAACCATTCAAGAAACAAAATAAGGACTTTATATACATAAATCCACCTCTAACAAATCAACATGTTGAGTCTCAAGTAGCTGCTATAAAAACAACTCCATTTCAATTCAGGGAAAAGAATAGGCAATTTACCCTATTACCCGATACCCTTCATTCTGGATCATGTTGCAATTGTTTGGTAAGAACCTAATTACCTTACCTCCCATTAGAGCTCTTGATACCACCAAGCCTTTACCGCTGAACCATAACCCAAATGTGTTTTACCATTATCATAGACAAAATGGACATGATACAAAATGATGCACGCGTCTTAAAAATATTGTGCAAGGCCTCATTAATTCTAATCACATCTAGATTGGCGGTGTTAATGATCAAGGAAATAAGTTTGTTGCCCCTCCCAACCAAAATTTACAAATCTTTACTAATCCAATGTTGAATCATTCCATTTCTTTTGTGAAAGCTAGTGATACTAAGAATGATGTGATGAATGTTGACCAACTGTAAGACATGACTAATAATAACATGAGTGATAATGAGGATGATATACAAGCTATGATCATATTCATTGATGTTCAACCTCATAAGGGCCAAACCAACTTGTCTCTTGACATTACTTTCTCACAAAATGGCATAATGAAACATGCACCCAATGGTCCTCTTTACATCGCCAGAAGAATCAATGGCAAGCCTACTAATGGGATATTAATTGATCTCGCGTGTGTAGAGAACATGATTACTGAGGAATTAGTACTTGTGCATGAACTTTACGAAGATTCTTACGAACAATCAAAAGCATGGATCAAAACACATGATGGTTTTGCTCGCCCTATGATAGGTTCGATCACTCTCCCATTAAAAGTTGGACCGAAACAATTAGATGTTTCATTCTCCATCATCCCGATGTCGGATCAATTCTGGGTGAAGTTAGGCTATCCATGGCTACACTTCATGGATGCTATCCCGTCAGTCATCCATAAATGCTTGAAATTTCCATTTGGAAATGAAATCTTTATAGTACATCATAGTGGGTTTAATCCTTTGTCTTCCCGTGGGAACTTTTCATTAGATTTCTTTTGGCCCGAACCCATGGAACCTATTAAGCCTCGTGAGGAATTCTTTTTCAAATCTTATCAAAAGTTCAAGACAAAGCGCATAGTAGAATTATCTCTTAGCAATATTCTCAAATCCATGATTGAATCTCCTCTCATTGATGAAACTATGATTGAACCAAAAGCCCTTCGAAGTAACCAAGGAAAATCATCCATTATTCCTCCACCCATCTCCTATAGGAGACCAAGAGATAACCATACAGTTCCTATTGTTCCTCCTAAGATCAAACAAGTTCATAAACCCAAAGAGAAAGTGATTAACCAACCCTCGTTGGTTCCTTTTGTTCCTCCCTTGCGAGAAGAAAAGAAACCAATGGTTGATAAACTCACTCCTACACCATCACAAATTGAAAACCGTGCAAGAAGAAACTGAAATGCTAAAGAGCGTAGGCATAGACATCATGCTATTGCTCGTCAATTAGAAGAAAACAACAAACCAACAAACCAAGATCAAACACCAACTCAAACAAAGCATGATGATTCTTCACCTTCGCCACAACATGAAACCTCTATGGACATGATTAGACCTCCTATTGTGGTTAACTTAAATGATGATGATGAGATTACCAAGATTGACGAAGAAGTGCGTAATGAATTGAATTTGTTATCTTCCACTTTTATGAATTTAGATGGGGGCAACTGTGATGATCCTCCTAACAAGAGTGAATCACCACATGTTGAACCTGGTGATTGTCCTAGTATGGCACTTGTTGCTCCTTTTGCTAGTTATCCGCCTTCTATATACAATGAGCAAGATTGGGATGTGGACGACCTACTTTAGGTTGGATCGCATGTGACATACCAGTCTTTTCTTTATCTTATTTTCATGTTCTTTGTGATTGCATGTGCATAATGTGATCCCTCGTATCATGTTGCTTGTTATGTCTTTATGTTTGTGAGCTTTCTTTGGATGACCCTTGTCATTCCATTGGTGCAAGGATACAAAGGAAGTGAATCCATCGTGACATTCTTCTATTTGTATCTTCATTCTTCTATATGTCATAGACCATTGTCTTTTATCCTTTGTCTTGTGTCTTCCTTTTGGAGACGATGCAAGGCGTTGATACATTTAGGTCTCTTCCATGTTGACCCAAATGCTTTTATTTGTTTTCACTCTCTATGTGTCATTCTTCCACTATGTTTATTGTTTTACGAGTATTTTGGGAATGATAATGGTTTTGAGCTCTATTATATCATTGTAGCAAAGGCATATGTTGACCCTGAATCCGTGGATCCCTTATGTGTTATCTTTGGATTTAATTTGGGGGCAACCCCTCTTCATGGTGTAGCTTTATTTGGAAACATATCATTGGCGTAGAGCTTTCCAAATAAGCTCTCATGTCTTCTTTTATCGTTTGGCCTTTATCATCTTCTACTTTAAAGTAATTGCTCACGACATGCTGTTTAACAATTTCTTTAAAGTGGGGGTATTTAGTCTCTCGCTCATTGTTCACATAATTGTATGACCCATTTTCAAAGTGTGGTCTTCTTAATTATGTGATGTGTCTTCTTGGTGGTGACATTGGGTTTGATGTCCTACAAGAGTGTGACATTTCTTGGCATATGACATGCCTCTTAATGGTAATGCTATAGTTTGCATTCCCTAAGGTGTGATTTTTTTCAACTAGTCCTCTCTTGGTGGTGATATCAAGTGTGATGCTCCCTAAGGTGAGACCTTTCATGTATTAAGCAAAACCCCTTTGATTATCTTGATTCTTTTCAATCTTATTGCATTTAAAACTAGTTCATGACCATTGAGCATAATACAACTTGCTTGCTAGTGGTGCCTTTTATTTCATGAGTGTCTAGCATAATGCAGCTTGCTAGCCTTGTGAAACCTTTAACCATTTTGTGTGGCACCTTATCAAAGTTATCAGGAAGTATAACTTTTGGTATAGTTGACGTATGAAGGGCATGTAGACTTGGTGTGACTTTTCCATCGCCATTTTTTGTTAGATTTTGACAAGACTTAAGGTTGGTGAACATGGCATGCTGGTTTCCATTTTAGGATTTTTTGGCGTATGGGTTGTACAGGTTAAATCCGGTATGGCGGCAGCCCCGTGGGTTGGTTGAGACGGCGGCGCGAAGTTTCCAAAATGCGACGGTATTTAATCTTCGTCGTATTGGTTTCCATGGGATCTTATATCTTGGGAAGCGATCATCTGCGAAGGTCCTTGTCATCTTATCTTCTTTATTTATTTTGCAATTGGACCTCTTGACATTTGTCTACTTTAGTGTGAGGATTCGAATAGTTCATACTCTCGCGCTGCGTGGTGTAGAGGGACCTAAATATGATGAAGTGTATGCAGCTGCAGTTTACGCTTTGTTTGCATCCTTAATTAGTGGACTTAATTAGGCTCTAATTGATAGTAAACCAGCCTTATTGTTCTACGTTTTATGGCCAGGGGGAACCCATGATAGACAATTTGCGCCATTATTAATTTAAAAATGGGATGTATTATTGTGGTTTTGGGAATTCATCATTAAGTACTTGAGACCATTTTTCGATATGTTGGCATTTAATTATTCAAATTTAAATTTCAAGTGTTGGCTTTTGGAATCTAATTTTTTAGGAAATTAAATAAACACATATAAATACATAGTCTTTTTACCAATGTAAAACATCTAGCATTAAGAAAACTTTCACAAGAGAAAATATTATTGTCAAGAGCATTGAAGAGAAGATTTATTACTCATCTACAACAACAATCAAGATCATATCATCATGTCAAAGTTTGTGTGTGTTCATGTCATGTTTTGGAGCTAACATTGTGATGTATGTTTTAAGCATTCAAGTAAGCATTCAAGCATCAAATCAATCAATCAATCAAGCCTATTCACGCATTATCCAAGCTAAGCCTTAGAGTGATGTGTTTGAATTCAATCCTCTAAGGGCAACCATTAAGGGTTTGGTGAATTGTAACAATATATGTTTATTCATCAATTCCTTTATTTTGTCTTTATTTTATTATCAAGGTTTAATTACCAAATGTAGGGTTTGACTAAGGCAAACTCCCATTCACCCAAAAACAAACATTTTTGCTTCTCTCTTTGTATGTGCAGATTTATAGGTGGAGAAAGATTCAAAATATCTTGAAGGGGCAATTTTACAAAGTTGCATTTGTTGTCAACATTGTTGTCAAGTCACATAAACTCACCTACAAATTTTATGTCCGACTTTCCAACAGTCAAACTTGGAGAAATCAGAAGCTCGGATTTGGCATCGGAGGACCCTAAAAGTTGAGAAAAACCCTTGTGCAAAGACCCATTCGCTCTTGGGAGAATGAGTTCTTGTAGGCACTTTGAAACCCACTTTTTATGATAGGTGCACACTATCCTACCCTTCTCAAATCTGCTTGCAAATTATCATTTTTTTTATCATAGAATTTTGCATTTCAAGTGTTAGTTCATACGATTCACATAGTTTATGTGCTTTAATTAATTCCAAAATATTACAAATCTATTTTTTTCATCATAAGAAAGTAGAGATCCAAGGTCCAAAATAGGGTTGAATCACCTCAAGGTTGAAAGTCAATACTATCCCTTTGTGATCTTCTCTCTTTCTAATGAAATTAGGAAATTGTGTTTGAACATAGGTGGACACCTCCTCTTTCAACATTTGCTTTAGGTGAAAACTCTTTTCAATGTTTCAATATGTATGCATGTATGTATATGTTGATTTGTGCTTATGATTATCTGTCTAATTTAATAGAATATAGTGGGACCAACTTAGGGAAAGGAATGCACAAAGTTTGTTAATTGAAAGATAATTTATATTTTTGGTTTATACTTGTATTTCACTAATTAATTAATCATTAAGAAGAGTCAAGAAAGAGACAATAGTGTTGTGAACAAATGATCCACATTTATGCAATTGATAATTGGATGATTTGTCGAAAGTGATTTTGTAGTTATATACATCATTAGTTTGTTGTACCACAAGGTCCATGTTATTCAAATATCATGTCATCCAAAAGGAATCTAGGATATTTCATCATAGGTTGCATGTGATGGATGTGTGCATACACACACACACACTTGATTCTTAGATATGTTTCTACTACAAACATCCTTATATATCACTCTTATTGTAGGGGTGGACCACATCTAGTGGGAAGATGAGTGGGGACCATTTGGTCTATGGTTGGATGTAAAACACTTGGATGATGTTTTCTCTCCTACAATTGGGCATACATGATTGCTTGCACTAAGATGAGATGACTATGATTTATTTCCTATTATTGATGGTTAAAATATTTTTAATGAAAACTCAAAATATGGGTAAAAGTACAAAGGAATCGACCAACATGAAAAAGAATTCTCAACTTCAACCACATAAAAATGGTCTTTATGTTTTGAATTTTAAAATGATGTAAACTAATAAAATGTAGAACTCTTGTTGAAATTTATTCTCGTAATTTTTCAGATTTTTTAAAAATTGCATAGATATTTTTTCATCAATTTAAGAGTAGATTTTGAAATGCTAAAAATTTCAAGAAAAAGTGACGTTTAGTTGATG
>VDFB02300402.1:0-24872 GCA_007258455.2 Sequoia sempervirens
CAACCATTAAGGGTTTGGTGAATTGTAACAATATATGTTTATTCATCAATTCCTTTATTTTGTCTTTATTTTATTATCAAGGTTTAATTACCAAATGTAGGGTTTGACTAAGGCAAACTCCCATTCACCCAAAAACAAACATTTTTGCTTCTCTCTTTGTATGTGCAGATTTATAGGTGGAGAAAGATTCAAAATATCTTGAAGGGGCAATTTTACAAAGTTGCATTTGTTGTCAACATTGTTGTCAAGTCACATAAACTCACCTACAAATTTTATGTCCGACTTTCCAACAGTCAAACTTGGAGAAATCAGAAGCTCGGATTTGGCATCGGAGGACCCTAAAAGTTGAGAAAAACCCTTGTGCAAAGACCCATTCGCTCTTGGGAGAATGAGTTCTTGTAGGCACTTTGAAACCCACTTTTTATGATAGGTGCACACTATCCTACCCTTCTCAAATCTGCTTGCAAATTATCATTTTTTTTATCATAGAATTTTGCATTTCAAGTGTTAGTTCATACGATTCACATAGTTTATGTGCTTTAATTAATTCCAAAATATTACAAATCTATTTTTTTCATCATAAGAAAGTAGAGATCCAAGGTCCAAAATAGGGTTGAATCACCTCAAGGTTGAAAGTCAATACTATCCCTTTGTGATCTTCTCTCTTTCTAATGAAATTAGGAAAGTGTGTTTGAACATAGGTGGACACCTCCTCTTTCAACATTTGCTTTAGGTGAAAACTCTTTTCAATGTTTCAATATGTATGCATGTATGTATATGTTGATTTGTGCTTATGATTATCTGTCTAATTTAATAGAATATAGTGGGACCAACTTAGGGAAAGGAATGCACAAAGTTTGTTAATTGAAAGATAATTTATATTTTTGGTTTATACTTGTATTTCACTAATTAATTAATCATTAAGAAGAGTCAAGAAAGAGACAATAGTGTTGTGAACAAATGATCCACATTTATGCAATTGATAATTGGATGATTTGTCGAAAGTGATTTTGTAGTTATATACATCATTAGTTTGTTGTACCACAAGGTCCATGTTATTCAAATATCATGTCATCCAAAAGGAATCTAGGATATTTCATCATAGGTTGCATGTGATGGATGTGTGCATACACACACACACACTTGATTCTTAGATATGTTTCTACTACAAACATCCTTATATATCACTCTTATTGTAGGGGTGGACCACATCTAGTGGGAAGATGAGTGGGGACCATTTGGTCTATGGTTGGATGTAAAACACTTGGATGATGTTTTCTCTCCTACAATTGGGCATACATGATTGCTTGCACTAAGATGAGATGACTATGATTTATTTCCTATTATTGATGGTTAAAATATTTTTAATGAAAACTCAAAATATGGGTAAAAGTACAAAGGAATCGACCAACATGAAAAATAATTCTCAACTTCAACCACATAAAAATGGTCTTTATGTTTTGAATTTTAAAATGATGTAAACTAATAAAATGTAGAACTCTTGTTGAAATTTATTCTCGTAATTTTTCAGATTTTTTAAAAATTGCATAGATATTTTTTCATCAATTTAAGAGTAGATTTTGAAATGCTAAAAATTTCAAGAAAAAGTGACGTTTAGTTGATGTCAAAAAACAAATAGAAAAAAACTTCATTTTATCCTAATTGTTTTTTTTTGAAATAGGTGACTTCAATATCTAGGGCATGATTTTTTTTTTTGAAGTTTTGATATGTATTTTTCTCATAATAACGTTTTAAAGTCAAACTTACAATAATTTGATAGTTTTAATTTGATGTTAACTATTGTTTACTTTTTTTTTCATTAAGAAAAAACAAATTATACCCTTTTGAAGAGGATTCTCTCTTCTAGGGCATCATATGCTTTCCAATTTAAAAATCATGTTTTACTATTTTTTTTTAAGTTTCTAATCAACCTCTTTTTGAAATTGAAGAACCTACTTTCAATATATATTCAACACTGCGAGCTCTACAAAAGGGTATTTTTCTTCTTTTTTTGAATAATTCTGACTAAGGAAATATTTATGTGAAGTTGGAAGTTTCAAAAAAATTCAAAAAATGGTGAGTTACCTGCCAAGTGGGATGCAACTTGGACAATTTTGGCTGAATAGGTTTCCATCAGAACCCATTCGACTGAAAGTGTTTTGATAAAAAATGATTCAGCTTTCTAGCAGAACCCTTTCGGTCAAAAACCTGTTTTTACTTTTTAAAGATTTTTGGATTTTTTAGTTTTTTTAATTATTAAATTACAAAAACTCGAAGTAAAAAATTATTGATTTCAACAGGGGTAGAGTTATATTCTCACATACCATGATCTAAAACGAATTTTGACTAAAAGCTTTTTTTTTTGCTTTTTTAATTATTAAATTATAGAAATTTGGAGAGAAAAAACACTAATTCTGACAAGGGCAGAGTTATATTCCCAAGTACCATGATTTGAAACATCTAATTGATTAAATCAATGATTTTTTGAATGTAGGTAGACCTCTATATATCAAAAATAGAGGTTAAAGTATTTGTATGTGTTATTTTTGTATGTAGGTGAATTCAAATTTGAGCACTATGTATATTGATATATTTGCCACATTGGTGGGATATGTTAGAATTGTGAAAAATCACAAAACCACGAGCCACAAGATAAAACAAAAAGCAAACACTTTCCATGCAAGAGATCTACAAACAACATGTGTAATATTCTTCAACAAGAAAAAGCTATAGAAGCAAGAGACTTTCAAAAATATATGAAAGCTCAAGTGGTAATTACAATGAGGGTTGAGTGTTATATAAGAGCAAAACCCTAAAAACATAAAAGCACTCCTAGATTTAGCTTAAGTGCATGAGAATAAATTAGACTAATAATCAATTAAATAGTAATTAGTTATTAGTTAATGCATGATTACTCTAATATAATAGTAGTTCTAATATGAATTTGTATCTTATTAATCATTTATTTGTAATATGTGTAATATATAATATTAGACATATGTGCAATGATATAATATTGGAAATAATTTGTTTTTATGACATTTCTATATTATTAATTTCAAATTATTCTTTAATTATTTTGTTAATATGGATGGCTCATTACAAGTCACTATTTCAAATGGATTTTTAGAGAATCCACATGCTTAAATCCTTGATAAATTGACAAAAAAGATAGCTCTCTATGGTGGTAGAAAAATTAAAGAGAAAATAGATATTATTGTATTGTAGTAACTAGGGTACAAGGTTTGTGATAAGAATATTTCTATCTATAGAGAACATTTTCTACTTCACAAAGAACAAAAATATCTAGAGGAATTCTTCTCCAAAAATTTCTCAATCTTTATTTTTTATTTTACAAAGAACAATAACATATGCATGTTTAGAATGTGGAAAATAAAACTAACAATAATTAAGTAAGAATTATATTTATATAGCCTTACCTAGGCCATCATCTAGTAGAATCCATATGTTTATTTTACTTACCAAATCTCTTTAGAATCATGATTTTATGGAGAAAATATTTTCTCAATATCTTTTCATTGTAGAAATATCTTTGAAAAATAATATTGTTTATTCACTACTTCCATGATAAATACAACAAAAATAAATAAAATTACTTGTAAAACAAATAATTATTTAAGAAAAGAGAAATCAAAAATTAAAAAAAGGTCCTAGGTTACTCTTGCAAACATGCGTAAAAATTTATCTAATTTGGTTCAAAATGTCAACATGATGATCATGAATTACTATAGTGGTTTACAATTACTCTTTTATGTGAAATAGTGAAAACAGTAAACCCTAGGATTTGAACTCTATGGTTTAACACTTTTTCAAAGGGGGTATTTCATTTAAAATTGAGGTAGCGGGTGTTTGATAGATTTGGACATGATATAGGATTGAATTACAACCTGAAAGATGAGTTAGTCTGCCCTTGAACAAATCTAAAATGGACCTAAGGATGAAGTGCAATGATTCAACTAGCCTAAAGATGCAAATTAATGTTCTGATGTAAATACAACAAACATAGAAAGTCAGAAAAATTTAGATTGCAAAAATGGACACAGCAGGACATTGTGTACCTATGATATGAATCTGAAGCAGATTTTTGAGGACTAGGCGACTATATCCTAGTAGGATGATCTCAGATCTGATTTCACAATCCTTAGATGCTAGATCAAAACCTTCATTTTCTATTTGTCACACTGTTAGATCACTATCGGATAATTTTGTAACTGAGTTTTCGTTTGTTGTCAAGGTGTAAGGTTTGGTTGCAACAATGAATAATTGAACTTCAAAATTCTCCCAGTCTTCTTTAGATCTGAAACTTGCAAATTCAAAGAGAGAGGGAAGAGTTGTGCCATTTAGGGGTTTGCCTTAGTCAAACCCCGTGTTAGTGTTTCCACTTCCACAATGGCAATATCAATGATAAATGGATAAATAGAAAAATAGGAACGATGAATCAACAAAGTGTTGCAATTTGCCACCCTTTAATGGCTTCCTTGAAGGACTGAAATCATACAAATCTCTTCAAGGCTCAAATGTTTCTTGTTTGATTTTCTTGGAGACCTACAAGGGTTAGTCTTCACAAACAATATGATAACATAAACATGAACAAACTCACATACACTTTGACATTATGCTTGGATCTTAAATTTCTGCAATAAATCTCTTGAATTGTTTGATAGTGCTCTTGATTTCCAATAATTTCTAGATAGATTTCAAATGATGCAATAACTAGGTATTTATATGCAATTATTCTAATTTCTCAAAAATTAAATCTCGATAGTTGATATTGGACATTTGAAATTCACATAATAAAATTGCACCTCCAACATATTCAATTTCAAAGGAAAAATAGGGGGACTAAGTCACCCTAGATGATTATGTCCCAACCTTATTTTGTGGGGCTTAAGGTGTCTGGGACAAAATATTAAATGAATGCTTTGGATTTATACTTGCAATTTGTTAATAAATGTTAAAATGGGCAACAAAATGCATAATTTAAGAAATTAGGTGTACAATTGGCTAGACAATAACTTAAGGGGGGCAAAACATAGTGTGAAATTGTTAAGGGTGACAATTTATGATGCTACATTATGTTAGACTTATTATTTTCAAAATGAGTGCTAAAATGGTTCATTTGTTGCAACACTCTTACAGGATATCATAACAAGAAATTGAAAAATTATGCATAACAAGGTGGATGGAATACTAAGAAATTGCAATTAGTTATTTCACATTAATAATAATTATAAATTTTTAATCTTCCGCCTTATTAAAAAATGATTTGTCACTATTTAGATGCTATCATGTTACTAGGGTTTACTATTCTAACATTTGAAATGTTCATATTACTTCTATTTCTCATTTTAGTTATGAAGACTTCCTATTTTCTCATATTGCTCATATGCAATGCATTAGTCTTTTTCTACTTTTTCATTCATTAAAACCAACCTAATCCAAGAGTGATAATCATGTAAAAACTAGTATAACTTGTTAATGTGAAACCAAGTATACATATGAAATCAATGTCTGATCATTCAAAGGTAGTTGGGTGTTGTCTCTGTTGCAAAGTGAAATACTCAATATTCCAAGTGCAAAGTGCATGTTAAACTATCTAACTAGAGTGGAGCATATATTGTGTTAGATGCTTGTTAATACTCTTGGGTGACCAAAACATAAATGTGGATAATCAATATGGTTATTTTTGAATTTTAGTCATCTCAAGTAAATAAAATCATAATTCATTTTCTATTACGTTGGAAATGGATTTTCTGATGCTTGGGTTTTTAAAGGTTCCTAGCATCCATGAATTCATCTCCCAAGCATAAACTGGATTGCAAGATAATTTGTACAAAAATGAGGTTTAAATTGTTAAGAAAATAGTTGTTTCCATTGTAGGCAATCTAATACAATTGCTAGTAAGAATTCCAAAGCTAATTTATGTTTACATGTTTGAACTTGTAGAGATTGAAAATGGTTTCTTTTGTTAATGATTTAATTTTTCTAATAGTATACCATAATAGTTTTAAATTATTTGAACTTCCATTATAGTAAATCTTAGTTTGTCGTTAATATCATAATTTATTATACTATCTTGCAAAATTGAGTCAAGCCCAATTTATTTTCCAAATATATGAATAAGCAAATTCTAATAAAAAGTGTAGGCAATTGAAAGTGTACTAATGCTAGCCAAAATATGTTGTAATGAAAATTTGATCTTGCATTGGAGAAGCCAAAGGAAAAAGGGAGAAATTGCTAAAGCAATCAAACTCTTGAGAATTTGTTGAAAAGAATCAAAGTAGTCAACACCTAAGTTTGAATCTTAAGAAGTTTGCACATTCTATAGAGCCAATAAAATGTAGAGGTGTTAGGAAACATCCTCGAGGTTATTATGTTGTAGAAATTAGAGGCCTTAAGTCCAAGAAAAATTGACGGCTTGTAACATTTGATATAACATAAGAGGTTGCTTATATGGTTGTTGTATACATGAGAAGCATTAGTGCAATGAGAAGTTTTATCCACACAAGTTTAAATCCATACAACTTCTCAAAGAAACTCATTCTTCCCTTCTCCAGTTTTGGACATAGCTCCAAATTAGACCCATTTTTGGTTTAGCCCACAAATAAGGCACAAGATGGATTATCCAATTATATATGGACAAATTCAATAGATGTGATGGAAAATAATGATCAATTTCTTAGAGGCATTTGCAAAAATTTACAAGTTCCTATCCTTGTTTCTACAGATCTTAATAGTAGAAAAAGCAATAGTGCAATTCTACCCCTTGAGAAAACTATGGTTTGTCTAGTTTTAGTACTAATTCAAAATTATGAATTTGATTTCCCTATATTTAAACAATATTTGATATATTCATCATTATATAGTAATGTAGTTGATTTAGATATGAAGATATCTATAGATTATTTAAAAATATATATTCTAAAACATATGCAAACCTAAAGAATTCACTTTCTATTGAACAACATACAATCTATCCAAACTATTCATTCATCATGTTTCATTTAATGTACATATGCAAACATTATTTGTATAATTTTTGAAATAATTGAACAAAACAAACAAAATTAGAGATGTTTTTCATGTTTTCTACATATGAATTCAATAATTTTATCACATGATTGATACCATCATCACTTCTTAATCTAAACACACTCACCTATATATATATTGTATTGATATAGCATTGTATTATTTTAGTATTTACACATTTCAAATTTTAGTAATATTAAAATATTTGTAGTAGAACCAACTTTAATAAAATGGGCTAGCTTTGGTTTATGATTTTTAAATTATTATTTGTTCATCCAATTCTCTATTGGTGTAGGTTTTTTTTTTTTTTCTTCTTCTAGTGGGTTAATCTATGTTTCCTTAGTCCTAAGTTTTTCCTAAACTTTTTATTAAGATTGCTTAGGATAATAAAGTGAGTTTATTACTAGGAGATAAGTGGTGTGTTGTCCCCTTCCTTAAAGGGTGGAACACCTTCCACTTTTGGTGCCATTCTCCACTTTTGGTGGTCCATATCCACTTTTTGTGGTTGATTCATATTGGTTGGATTTTCCACCTACATCATGTCCTTAGTTCTATATAAACTCACCACCTAGCTTATATTTACATCTTTTGCATGCATCTTTACATTGTATTGATTCATCTTGGAAGCTCTTAATGCAATATTCTCACATTGGCATTGCATAATCTCTCAAAGTCCTAGTTTGCATTCTCATATTTTTCTAGTTTATGTAACTTTGGTTTTCTCTTAAAAAGTTCCTTGAGTTATTCAATCTATTTCAAATTTCTAACATGGTATCAGAGATTTTTTTTGAGAAATTTTAGTTCATATATTCTTGATTGAGAGATTGAGTTTTCTTGTAAAGATCTTGTGAATTTTTGTATGCTATTCTCTCGCATTTTGAACGATATGGAGAATTAGATATGGTTTGGAAAGATCTAATAACCTCTACATATTGCATATGTATTTTGTGAGATCTGGGTGATTGCAACATTTCTAGTTATACTAGCAGCATTTGTGACTGTTCCAACACATCCAAAAGGCCCGAGAAAGTTAGATCTGGCTTTCGTTTCATCCAAATTGAAGATCATTTGACATAGTTGTAAACGAGGGTTTGAAGCTCAAATATGGTGAACACATTTTTATTGGAGCATTTTCGGCCCAAATAGACCTTTCCATTGCATTCAGAAGGCCCAAAAATCCTATTCTCATATAAAAAAATTATATTTTAGACGACTTTGATTTTTGGCAAATTTTTATTTTGTCAAGGGGGTCATCATTGCAGGCTAAATTCAACCAGTCTTTCAAAAAATCATAGAGTTTCGTCATGATGTCCATTTTTGGAAAATGAGATATCGTCAAAAAGCTAGAGATGAAAAATTTCCATCCATGGAGGTATTACAAATATTTTTTGCCATTTTGTACTAGATATTATAGGTTAAGTTAATTTGTGCAAATTTCTTTAAAAATTCATAACTTTCGCCTCGGTGCTCCATTTTTTGGAAACGAATAGGCATTAGAAAGGTATTGAAGAGAACTACACAGGTATAAAGCTATTTTTTCAGATTTTGTCCCAGGTTCATTTTTTATTTGAATTTGTAATTTTGGCCATTTTGAGCCTATTGAGCATTGTATCTTGGAAAAGGATTTGTAATCGCACTAAACTATAAAGTGCCAACCTTGTAATATTTAGGGGGTAATTTTTTGATACTATTGAAAAGGTGGGAGTGTATTGGTGTTCTCTTTTGGTGTTCCTTTGTAATCATTTGAGGATTGTATCATGGGTTTTTCTAACATCCTTCTATGATAATCCTAGACAAGACCAATTATGAGTCTTGGAAAAAAAACATTCTAACCCATCTTAGATGGCTAAATTTTTTGCCTTACCTTTATGGGCTCGTGCCTAAACTAGACACACCTAAAAGGAAATTAGTATGGGATAATAGAATTGATCATGTATTAGGATTTACTGGTTCTCATGTTGATAATTGTAATTCCCATGTGAACCCCAAAGAAACTAATACACAACAATTTTTTTTAAAAGAACATAATAATTATACTTAAGTGTTCCAACATAACAATGATCCAAGTTACACAACTAAAATCCTTGGGGTACACGAGGTGACATTACTATTCTAACCCATAACCAAGACAATAGATTAAACAATAGTTAAATAGTTATATAAATCCATTCATTCACATACCATCATTTAAAATATCCATTAACAATAACCATAATAATACCATATGACAATAAATGAAATTATAAAGATATAAAGTGTTACATATTTCGACAAATACAACATAACCCAACTATTACAAGTGATAGTTCCTGAATAAATACAAGGCCTGAATATACATTACATCAATATGTATATTACAACATAATGAACATATAACAAATTACATCAAGGTCATCCCATCACACATGGGAGAGATACATCAATAACAATTACATCTAAAGTGTAAACATACATATGGTACATAAGAACACTGGATCAACAACATCCGCTAAAAAACCTGCAATAAAAGATACATCTGTCCAAAAGGGAACCCAACGGGTGCGAAGCACATTCCACCCAACCACCCCTGTGCTGGGAGTAGACAAGGAAGGATCCCCGACCAAGCACGTCTAACAATAACAAAGACTAACTCCAAATAGACAACTTAACATCAAAGACCACATAGAAACCAAGCAACGATAAAACCAAAAGGCATAACAACAAACCACTTCTGAACAAGCAATAAACCACTTTCCAAAATTACAACTAGTCGCAAACACAACATCAATGAAACTCAAGACATAATATCAAAGACTACTTCCAACAATAACCAAAGACAAATCAATAAATCACTTCCAGAGGACTTCAGTAAAATAACACAAACAAAATGTTAGAGGAGAGTGTCATCACATGGCTTAACATGAATTATCCAGACATCCTATCACAAGGTGCCGCCTCCATCTCTACATGGATTCTCCACAACCAAGTTAAGGTGCTGCCTCCATCTATAGTTCTCCAGCCTATCTCAAGGCGCTGCTCTATAGGGTTACTCATGCGAGTCGTTAACCTTTTGTGAAGACAAGGCAACGATCTTGCCAACCACGGCCTTCTCGGTCCCCTTTAGTCTATGATAGCACTAACAGGCGGACGAGGCATCACAATTATCTTGTTAATGTTTAATCCCCACCCATGGTTTATTACTTAGGTTATCACTGATTACTCTAACTCTATGTGGGTTACCCTACAACCCCTTTGTGGCCCCCACTAGAGCCACTCTCTCTAGACACTCAAGCACAAAATACCCAACACAAAAGGATTGTATCACAAGAAATACTGAACCAATCAAATGGATTCACTGCGAGGCATAACCATCTCACCATAACATATGAAACATAACCACAACCGGTACAATCCAACAACAACTAAATCATAACCACGGTCAACACATAGACCAAACATCAAAATATGAGATCATAATTCATCTTAGATTCCCCACCTCTGGAAGCCCTTAAAAATAACTTACGCTCCTATGAAAGATAAAACAAATCTAGGGCTATCCCATACGACTCAAAAGAACTACGAAGAAAATGCCACAATAGAATTAACGAATAGTTTCCAGAATAACAGTTACGTTTAATCAAAGCCATAAAACAATTACAATGAATAATAAATTTCACCCAATAAATCAAACAATTTAATTATAATTACAAAACTTATTCCCAATTTTCTAATTAAACTATAATATTGCAAAATCCTAAAATTCTCAAACTTACTTCCTAAAATAACGACATAAATAATTATTCAATATATATATACATATATTTATATATATATACATATATATACGCCTTCACACGTATATACATATATACTTATACATAAAAATAAGATATATATATATATACCTTCACACGTATATACATATATAATTATATATACAAATAAGATATATATATATATATATATTAAAACAAATATTTAAAATTTATTATAAAAAATTAACACTTTAATTTATTCTTACATATATATATAATCAAAAATATCATAACTGAGATGAAATTGCAACAGAAAGGGCACTCATGGAGAAAGTGATGCTACACTGTCCTCTCACCTAAGCTATTCTAACAATTTCAATATCGATGATGAAATAACATTCTAAACAAACTGATCATATGATAACATGATTACCTATCTACTACATCATAATATAATATCGAATTCAATTAACATCATCATAGAATCATCACATCGACATATAAAACATTAATGAAAAACTATTTGAATAAACAATAATCCAATCAACACACAAAGTATCATAAATCATACTAATAATGTCACAAGAAGCAAACAACTAAACTATGCATCCGCACACACCAAATCGGTGAATGAATCCCAACAAAATCAATATCATGCTAATACACAAGAGAAACCAATCGTAGCAAATAGTATAAAAAAATATGGGGTATTACAATAATTACACTATGTTGGTTATAGCAAACATTGAATGTCCCTGCACACTTTGGACCAAGATTTAGGAGACATTTGGAGACCCTCATGTTTCTTCATTCCCATATGATCCTGCTACAAGATGCCTCATTCCACTTGATGATGCAGATAATATACCCTTTGATGAAAATACTTTAGAGTTGTTTGAGTATTATGCACATTTTGAACAATTAGATGACACAAAGACTTCTCTTGCTTCTCATCCTCATGTTGAGATCACATTAACATCACTTGTTGCAACTTTAGATTCAAGCGATGCTTCTTCGAGAGCCTCCAATGATTCATTGTAGTAGGATCAGTTATGTCTTATGGATTTAGTTCATTGCAACCAATTTCTACCAAACATCTCTTGTTTGTTTTTAGAGTCCTTCATTTCGTATCTAGATAACACTATTGAGGACATATGTCTTCTCTTTGAGAACAACTCTTTGGTCCTTGTATCTATTGTTGCTACTTTAGAATTAAGTGTTGCTTCTTCGAAAGATTCCAATGACTTCTTTCAACAGGACATCCATTACCTCCCAAATATAGCTTTGTGGGATGATCTCTTAATAGGTGTTTCTGACTTATTTATGGAGACATATATTTCAAATTTGGAGGACACATTTGAGGGGTTATCTCTTCTCTTGGATGATATTCATTACACAACTCTTATCAAACCATCATTATCTTTGGATTATGCTCTACTTCAATCTCTAGGAGATTCTGATTTGTCATCTTCAACAGTGTGGCCTAGAATGCTTGATTTGATTGTGACTACTTTCAACATCAATATAGGGATACTTGAGCCAACTTCAGAGACTTCATACTTTTTGCACTTTATTCCTACATATTCCTTTCAGGACTTGGGAGATATCTTGCATATACCACAGGTTTTGTTTCTTCCTAAGGGGAGGAATGTTGTTCGACGATTGTGAACCATATTCTCCATCCAGTTTCGAGTATCTACATTGGATCTCCTTGGGAGGGGCTACTTAGTACTTCTCTTCTTCTCTCTCTATTCTGCATGATGTTCTCTCTCTATTTGTGGGGGGGCTTATTCTTCTTTGGGGGGAATTTGATATATACATAAGTACCTAACATCACTTCATTTGTGAGAATCCATCATCCTTTACATCCTCTTAAGCTAAACTTAAGGGGGGGGGGTGTTGGTGTAGGTTTTTATTTTCTTAGTGGGTTAATTTATTTTCCCTTGTTCCTTGGTTTTCCTACACTTTTTATTAAGCTTGCTTAGGATAATAAAGTGAGTTTATTACTAGGATATAAGTGATGTGTTTTCCCCTTCCTTAAAGGGTGGAACACTTTCCACTTTTGGTGGCATTCTCCACTTTTGGTGGTCCATATCCACTTTTTTTGGTTAATTTATATTGGTTGGATTTGTCACCTACATCCTCTCCTTAGTTCTATATAAACTCACTACCTAGCTTATATTTGCATCTTTGCATTGTATTGATTTAGTTTGGAATCTCTTAATGCAATATTGTCACATCGATATTGCATAATCTCTTAGAGTCCTAGTTTGCATTCTCATGTTTTTCCAGTTTATGTAACTTTGTTTTCTCTTAAAAAGTTCCTTGGGTTATTCAATCTATTTCAGATTTCTAACATTCTCTACATGCTTTTATGTTATTTATATAAAATAACACACCAATTTTACTATTTTGTATTTTCTTTCCATTTTAATAGGCTCCTCTACGCTTTTTATTTAGTTTATGTAGTTAGACTCAAATTGATTTTTATTTGTATTTTCTAATTAGTTAAAACAAATTGGGTAGAAAATAAGATTTGTTTAAAATAAACTAAATACATACACATCAAATAGATTTCAAGATGACAATAGCCATCAAGAATAACCAAAATAGAAAAACCAATTGAGGTTCCTGCAAAACCAAACAATATTACAACCATTGAAGCTCCTAGTGAATCCAACCTTTCTTCTAACAATCACCCCACCATAAAAACCAAACAATATTATAACCATTAAAGCTCCTAGTAAAACCAATGATCATTTTGAATGAGTTGACAAAGTTGGTAGGTTTTATCTTGGTTCAATGCTCTCCATCTAGACACATTCTGACCGTCCATCCCCTCCAAAGCCCATTTGGCCAAACAATCAACAACATTATTCCACTCCCTTATGATATGGTCAAATGAAATAAAATCATATTTTTTGTGACAATAATTTTCCTAAAAAATTGAGGTAGTCTCCATGAGGAATCTTGGAAATTTCTTCTATTCAACAAGGAAATCAATATCATAGAATCCGATTCACTAATAACCTTTTTCCAGCCAACATTGTTGGCCTTCTCCAAGGCCTTAAAAATTTCCCAAGCTTCCATTTATTATTTGTTTGCAAAACAAGATAAGTAGAGAAGAAAAAGTGGACAAAACCCTCACTATCACGACTAACCTTGCTAATCCGTGTATCACCTAAATTTACATGAAAAAATCCATTTGTGTTAATATTAAAGAGACCATTGGGAAGAGGTGGCCACTTCCTAGATCTATTCACCTTCTATAAGGCATATTTTTTGTGATCCATCTTATTATGAGAAACTCCAGACAAGTCCAACTCCAAAATTTTAAGTACTCGACTGTCTGAGGAAGTCAAGAGGTCATCCATATTAACCTTGGCATCTACCATTTCTCTAAGCATACCATTGATTTTATTCAAAATTTGCAAAGAAATACACTGACATCCATGAAAAAATCATTTATTTCACTGTAACTGAATTCACTAGAGAATCAAAGAGAGGCCAATCCCCCAAGTAGCCATAAGGAAGGCAAAAAAAGCAAGAGGCTAGCCCATATTGTCCCATAAATCTGAAATAGAGGTGGTTGGAAGTCTAGATATGTGTCACATCCTCCACCAAATTTTTTGAATCACAATAGAGAAAGAAAATTGAAAAAAGAGGTGATTAGTTGTCTCTTCATTAATGCCACAAAGAACACACTTAAATGGTCCATGGAATCCTTTTTCTTCCTTATATTCTCCTAAGTAAGAAATTTATTTTGATTAAGAAATTGCATAAAAAAGTTACATTTTGGCTAACCAATTTTATTCCAAGTTTGCCCCCATCAAGGAACAACACAAAGTTCTTATTCATGTTGCAACAAATACTAGTAACCAAGGGCAAAAAAATAAACTCCTTTATTATCAATGAACCCAAGATAAAATATCATATTATTGTAAAGAAAAAAAGTAGCAAGGATGAAATAAAGAGTATTTATATCTTCTACCCCCTAGTCCAAACCTTAGGATCTTTCTAGTGATAAATCAAATATCCCTCAGAGGAATTGGTTACTTAAATTTAGTTACTCTTGACCATCCAACCACATGAAAATATTCACTTATAGATTGAAACTAGGAAAATTAGGAAAATTGGAGGATTATTATCCCAAGAATAAGTCCAAAATAGTGCACAATTAGCTCTATTGATAATCTAGAACAAACCTTTCTAAATGCGAGAAGCCCCTATCTTAATTGTTGTCCATATAATTGATCCTTTACCAACCAATTCCATTTGTGATATCTTCATATCCTCAACCCACCTAAATATTTAAAATTGAGAATCCTTTCCCAAGGATTATCAAGTTTTTGCACCATAACCAATACAACTTGGCAACCAATACATGACTATTCAATTCAAATTGACGAAGGTTAAGGACTCTATTTTATTTTGGTTTACAAAATTTCTCCCAACTAACAAGGCTTCATTTCTAGTGCTCCAACCTTCTATCCCATAATAATTTTCTACAAAGAGCATCATACTCCTTAAGGAAACACTTAGGAGCAGAAAGAGTTAAAAACCTATAAATAGGGAGAGATTGTAGGAAAACTTTAAGCAAAGTCAATCTTCCAATAAAATATAACCACTAGAAGGTCCACTGGTTGATCATCTATCCAAAATCTTCTTCCCATGTATTTTATTGACTTTCTGTAGAAAGGGGGAATCCCAAATATTCAACTAGAAGCTGCTTAATTTGAAAATGGCCAAAACACTGGAAATCCTATGATAGACTGGCTCAAGAGTATTGAATAATTAAATACAAGATTTGTCTTCATTTATTTGTTGACCAAAATCTAAAAGATAAGTATATAAAGCTTTCTTGAAATTGGTTGCCTCATCAAGTTTAGCTAGAACCATCAAAGCTATATCATCTACAAATTGGAGATGGGTTTGGGGCTCCAGATTCTGACAACACTTCCAACCCTAAATAAAAATATTTTCTTTATGATGTTTCAAAACTATACCTAGACCTTCAATAAGTAAAATAAACAAATAAGGGGACAAGAGATCCCCTTTTTTGAGTCCTCACGAAGATGGAAAAAGATTTGGAGGAGCACCATTAATCAAAATAGAGAAAGAAAAAGAGGTAACATAATTCATTACCAATAATTTGACTCATCACAAAATCCAAAATCCAATAACACCTATTGAAGGAAAGACTATTTAAGTCGATCATAGGATTTTGACATATCCAGATTGATGAACATTAATTTCTCCTTATTCTTAGACATAGAGTGGATGACCTCAGTTGCTACAATGATCCCATCCAAAATATAACACCCTTTCAAAAAACCCCTTGTTATGATAAGATTAGAAGAGCCAAGAAATTTTTTAGCCGATCAATAATTAACTTAGAAATGATCTTATAGGTAACATTACATAAAGAAATAGGGCAAGAGGAGTTCAAAGAATTAGCTCCTTCTTGTTTGGGAATGAGAGAAAGAAAAGTGGAGTTAATAGCTCTAAGAGTTTTCTTGTTCCTCTGAGATTCTCTAACCACTTCAAAAAGATCAATATTAATAATTTCCCAAAATTCTTAGAATTTTTTAATTGGGAATCCATCAAGACCAAGAGACTTTCCCTTCTGTATTTGAAAAATCGTCATCCTTAACTCCTCCATGAAAATGAAAGCTAAGAGAGCATTGTTCATATCAACAAACACCAAAGGAATACAATCAAGCACTAGTAAAACCTCATCAAAATTTTGAAGATCTTGATCATAAAACACAGAAGAAAAGTTCCTAACAACTTTTGTAGAAATATCTTGAAAAGAGTTTAGCGGATTCCCTTGGGAAAAGATAAGCCACAATATTCCCCCTTCTTCATTCGTTCACTAAATTATGAAATAAGGAAGTATTTTTATCCCCTTCTTGTAACCAATCAATGTGAGATTTCTATTTCCAAAAGATCTCCTCTCGAAGCTCCTATTCAAATAATTCCTTAGACCACTTCTTTTCTTTTAGCAACAACTCCCCTATCATGCCTACATCCTTAATAAGGGAAGTGACTCTATTCAACTTCACCTAAATATGTTCTTTAATTTTAAATATATTCCCAAAGGAAGATTTATTCCATTTTTTGAGTTTAAATTTGACAAATTGAAGTCTCTTGAAGAACGAATACATGACTGACCTAAAAGATAGCTTTCCTTCCAATCACCACCTTTCCATGAGTATGAGAAAATGAGCATCCTGAAGTCACATAAGATTTTTTTAAAAGGAGGCTTCTTGGGGGTAGAAAAGAGTGAAGAGGAAAATTTAATGGGGGAATGCTCTAACCCTTTACACCCAAGAATTTCTAAACAAGTTGACCAACTGTTATCCATCCAATGATCTCAAACCAAAAAATTGTCTAGTATTTCATAAATGCCAGTAGTCCCACATCTTCTATTACACCATGTGAAAAGACCATTACTCAACTTAATATCAACAAGATTGATAAAATAAACATTATCTCTTAGTAAATTTGAAGATGGTAATAGTTGATTTGTTCCACCTAATTTCTCCTCAAGGATATAAATAACATTGAAGTCTCTAACAAGACCTAAAGGAAAGAGAGATCTAAAGAGTGAATGTATCTAAGTTGAGACGAGAATAACACCTTACCAAGATAATATGTAGGAGTATAATCATTTGTGAAGAAAATAAATTTCTTCGGTGTCAAAAAAAGAAGAAACCAAGGAGATTGAATATCTCCCAATAGTCCACCAACCAGTGTAAGATTAAAAGGATCCCATAAGCAAGAAAGTCTGCCAATAGTGCCTTGGGTACCTATACTTTGATACTAGCTCCTTCTCCAAATATTGGAGGCAAGACATGACATATCCTCCACATAAAGCTTTATCTCTTGAAGAAAAACAATGTCTAGTCTATATTCTTGAATCAAAAATCAAGTAGCCTTTTGTCAAGGGATGTTATCTAGAACCCTAACATTCCATGATATCATAATCACTTTTCAGAGGCACCAAAGTGTGTATCCAGTGTTTTGATAACACTAGATTCAACTAGTGACCCTCCTATCAATTTCACCTTTTCATGGTCTTTCTTCCTTCTAGCTTTTGAAAATTTCTCACTTCCCCATTTTTTAATATTTTTTTGTTGGAGGCCCAAAATAGTAGAGGCTTTCCTTTTGCCATAATCTTTGGATTCCACTTCAAGAATAGAATCTGCAAAATTATGAAAAAAATTGATTCTAATTGAGTTCCTTCCATCATAGTGGAATCCATTTAAGCTATAGCCAATCCTTCTTGCATATGTGGTTTGTCAATTTGAGGCATAGTCTTAGTAGAAGTATCTCCTTATTGTGGAGAACTAAGGTTACCTACTTTTGATAGTAATTATGTTGGAGCAAAGATATTACTAGAATCCAAATGGATTAAATCTTGACTATTTGGGACCTTGAAATGATCCACTTCCTCCATTTCTTTAAAGCTTTTTAAAACACCATATTTATTTACGAAGATTCCTCAAGCACTATCCTTTTGTTATCGATTCATATTCCTCCCCTGAGTATGAGATTTTATAGAAATGAATCCATTAGCATCTGGAGCTTCTGAAGAGATTGAATTTTTTCCCTTCACCTTTGAGTTATTTTTTGCAACTCAAGATTTGGATGAGGGGGACTATCACTAAGCTTTGAAAAATTCTTCTACAAATGTTCATATCCATGGCATGCCCAACACCAAATAGGTAAAACTTCATAATCTATTTTTTGAATCCAATTCATGCTACCCAACCTAATTTCCAAAGAATCTAGAATGGGGTTGTTCAAATTTATTTCAACACAAAGACGAGCAAACATAGATACCTTTTGATTCTAAATAATGTTGAATTAGTCCCAAGGGTTTAGCAATAATTGCTACAATAGATTGAAGGATGTCTTGTCTCCAAAACTCAATCATAATCCTACAAAGATGAATCCAAATAGGTATCTTAGTTGGATTCTATTGGATCAAACCCAACATGTCAAGAATTGATAAAAAAGACTTGTCTAGTTATAGAAATAAGACCCTCATTCAAACACCATGTTTCAATTTTCCACTCTAATAAACACCACAAAAAACCATTCACAACTAAAATAATCTTCATATCCCCCTTTGGATACAATCCCTTTGGGTCCAAGCTTCAATAAATTGCAGTAAAATACATATTCCCATAAATTTGCATATAAGAGCATGTTCAAAGAAGTATAGGACATCTTCTACGAGAGAGTCTAGATTAATAACCAAAACCAACCTATCTATGCTATGCTCAAGACAACCATTGAAACTCACACTTTTAGAAGATTTCAATATAAATCTCAAATCTTTCATCACATGCAAAAGAAATTAAACAACCTTTTCATTGCTAAAACCAAAGGATCCTTATGTATTGAGAACATCTTTAAAAGTGATATTTGGGGGATCCCCCAAATACTCTTCTAGTATCACGTAGGTCTCTACATTGTGGATTTTCCACCAATAGGAAATAAAATTGCCAAAATACTTCAAAAAAATAAGGAGGAATGAGCAATCATGCCTTGCCATCTCCACACCTCCACACATGAGATTGCCAAAGAAGGGAAAAGGAAAAGGTAAAAAAAAGACCAACAACATCAATAGGCTACCAAGCTTACAAATGTTGCAAACCTTCACCCAAGTACTCCATTCATCCTTCCTTCTCCTACCTCTAATTAGTTAATATAATGATATTGCATCTACATTATTTTTTTCAAGATCTTCCATAAGATATATACATTTAGTTTGAATGAGTAATCATGTTTACATAAATGTTACACCCCATTGTGCATTCACCAATTACTATTACCTTTTTATGAGTAAATATGTTTTAATATATGATTATGTTTTAATGAATTTCAAAGAATGAATGAGATGTATGAATATTCAATATGATGATATTTCTTTTCAAATGCTTTAGTGATGCAAATGATATATGATGAATAAGATTTTCTTGTTATCGACTAACATCGTTTATGTTGCAGTAAGTTGTATTTAGGAAAGATTCAAACCCTCTAGTGAGGAGGGGAGAGTATCACCCAAGAGAGGAAGTTGGTATGGAAACAATTGTCATGACCATTTGAGTAGATGCACACACGTACTACACTGGGTAGGGTAACCTTGTTGAGTCAGTGTCAATATGTGATAAACCATGTTGATAGCTGTTTGGGTTGATAGGAAGGTTAGGGTTACGGTCTTTGATTCTCTTTGATTGTTTAGTTGATTTGAGTCATAGTGTTGAAATCCTTTTGATGAGCATGAGTTATATATATTTTGTGTATTGGATATATATATATATATATATATTATAATAAAAGGATATATGTTATAATATATGTATGTGTTTGTGTGTGTGTGAATGATGCTATACACATATTATTGTTAGTATAAATAATGTGATGTAAGCATATACAATATAGCACATTAAATGTATATTATAGAGATTGTGATAAAAGCCAAGTAATGGAAAGTAAAGCCATGCACTGTGGAAAGCAGATATGCCACACATGGTATAAGTAACAATATTATTAAGTGGTTGTTATAAAAATGTGAAGTATCCCAACCATAGGCATGAAACATGCAATGCTTAAAGGGCCAAAATTGCCACAAAATAAGGCAAAGTATAATCTGAATTCTAAAGCAATAATGTGCAACATTTTAAAGAGGAACTTTGACTTGATAAAAAGAGCATGTGTCCAACTATTTTACCCACGATTTGGATGACTCAACAAAGAGTTTCAAACTAGTTTTTTTTTTACTTTGTACGTGCCAAACATGAGACTTTTTCTACAAACTTGAGACTACCAACAAGTAGTAAAGCAACAACTAGCTTGCCAAATTGACCTAGAAGGTTGTAGAGTTAGTTTTTTAGTTCTTATTTGCAACTAAAAACTTGCTTAGCTAGCTGCTACGATTGGAAAAAGCTCTGAGAGGTGGCAGCGAATGAGAGAGGTGGCAATGTAGTTAGCTTTTTTGTAGCAATTATTTTATCTCCATTTCTTTATAAATAGAGAGAAACATCATAGTGTTTGGTTGTTCATTTTTTTTGTGTTCATTCTTGAGTGGATTCATATTGTTCATTTGTATTCTTTTGGAGAGTTTGAGAACAATTTATTTTGTGAGTTTGAGAGCAATTTATTTTGTGAGTTGAGAGTAGTTATTTTATGAGTTGAGAGAAGTTTATTTTGTGAGTTTTGAGAGCATAGAATACTTGTTTTAGAGTAGGGATAGGTTGAGTTTGGAGGAGGTAGCAATTTGAGCCATTTGCATTGGGCAAGGAGTTGCAATAGATTTTCTTGGAGCTATTTTATACCAGGAATGCTTAGACACTATTAACTCTTTCTCTTTCTAATTCTAAAACTATGTTTTATTACTGTTTCGAAGTGTTTGTAAAATATTTTTTTGCTTATTATAGCTATTGAATAGTGCTTATGCATTTAGCTAGATTATATGCAAGTTAGCTTAAGAAATCTTAATAACATGATATGTAGCTACCTTGATTTTAATGTTTGATTGACATAGTAAAATGAAGCTAAATATAAGGTATTATGATAATATCTATAATACAGTATGGTATATGTAATGCTTGAGTAAGTTATGTTGTTTTGCAATGAAAAGGATTGATATCATGATAAAAGTAATTATGTCATCATTATCTAGGATATGATGCTATGAATACCTATGTTGGTAGTTTAACTATGAGTGGAGAACTTATACTCTCAGTTGCTCATATTCCCTAAAATTAGGAGGACAATTTATTTCCTTGGGTTAGGATGAACCAGAGATTGGGTTAATCCTATTTGGTTAGTTAGATCAATTTAAGTGTGTTATCACTTTTGAAATGAAATCTTGTTTATATTATTTAAATCTTGAGGTTAAAACCAAGACAAGAGTTTTCATAGGTCAATAGAGTTTCCAATTCGGGTAAGGGGTGGGTGAGCATACAACACCACTTCTTAGAAAGTGGATTTGATATATGTATCAAAAATTTGGCCAGAGTAAGTGTAGAAGTCATTGCATACACTTTGTCAGTTCACCGAGCTAGGATTGCATAGCTAGTCAAAAGTGTCATGCATAGTTGGCAGGTATCCATAAGTTGTATGAAAACACTAGTTATGTAGGACACAACACCATACTTAGGTAGGAATTTCTAGAGGGTTTCCATACCAAACTCTTCATTGAAGGGTAGGGCCATCTATTGGTGTGTAATTAAAATATCTTGTACCTTATTATCCCAGGTCATGATTACACCTTAGTTGTTTACTTTAGGACCACATAGAGATTGTTGGAGATTCTTCCACTTTGGTGGACTTGACATGTCATTACCCCATCACTTCCACCTTTAGGACACATCATGCTTATCATCTCTCCACCTTTGTAAGGGATCTTTGTGGCAGTGATTATCACATCTCTTTCCACTTTAGGTGGAGTGATAACTTTTCCTTATTGTCACATGTCATAAGATTACGACACTTGTCATAATCTTATGCCCTCTTATGTTCTCACCTTGGCTATATAACCAAGGGGTCTCCTATGTACATTTGTACCATTATCTCATATTATTGACATTGAATACAGTTTATTCTTGTCATATTCTTTATTCTCTCTTTTGTGCTTTCTATTAGGCCTCTAGATCTTGGGTGGCTACCTTCATAGCCACAAATTACACCATCTAATCGACAAGAGATGTGCGAGGGACCGCTTAAGTTCATGGTTAGAGGAAAAGCACTTGGGTGATGCTCTCCCTCTTACAGTTGGCAACTGAGGCTTGTGAAGCAAAAGAAGATGAAGATGTGTGTTCCAAATATAGACATCTTGGCCATTATACTCTTCTACCATTAAGCTCTTGTAAGCTATGAATTTGTAAATATGATGTTGAATCTACTTGTAAATTGTATTTGAAAGATGGGTTCATTGCTTGGGATTATATAATGTTATTTCATTTATGCAATGTAATATGAAATGGTTTATTTCAATGTGCAAATGTGTTATTAAAAAGGAAAATTTTTATTTTCATGTTTTTGAGAACTTGAACTTTTCACATTCTGAGTTAAAACTTAGGTAAAAATAATAGGGTAAACTTTGGGTATGTTACATGTGGTATCAGAGTTACTGGGTTCAACACTAGGACCTATGAGCTCATTATGCTAGTCTTTTATCCAAATTACTGGTAGCTAAGGTTTGGACTTCTTGTGCTAGGATGGTGTGACTCATTACCGCTAAGAAGATAGTTATTGGAAATGAGTGCTACCTAAAAGCTAAGAAAGAAAGAGAAACCATGGTTAAAACTATAGAAGGGACCTATTTCACTGGGGAGATATGGCTTGGAGATACCGAGACTCTCAATAGTGCATTTTTACACATCAAATTAGAGAGAAAGAAAATGTGGGAGGCAACCAAATTCATACCTCCTGTTTCACTAGACAAGTTTGATTCTTTACCACTCTCAAGGGATATGCCCACAGAGTGGATTGTTAGTCCACCTTTGATTAGAAGGGATCCTTGTGTACCCTTGTCTCTTGAACTTATAGATTGTATCTGATAGTGAGTCACGGGGATATGTTCCTCACAACTATGTTTTTGAAGATGAATCTAAGGGATATACTCCCCTTGACTATTATGAATAGTCATCTTATGTAATCTATGTAATAAAGGATGATTTAAATCTTTATGATTATAATAAAAGAAAAATAAATTTCCAAAAAAAACTTGTGCAAAAGTTCTCTTGTTTGCTTTTCTTAATGTGAATGGTTGAATGATGAAATGTTTAAAAGTTGTTAAATAAACATTTTTAGGAGCTAATTGTAAATGAAACCTCCAAGTGGGATACTAATTGTAAGAATGGTTCAAACAAGAACTAATCTCGGGGGTAGTCATGAAGTGGGTCAACCCAAAAGGAACTTTGAAGCCAAACTAGACCAAATAATAACTATGTTGAATGAAGCATGGGACAAGATTGGCCTCCTCAAGTAGGAGGTTAGGGGAATGGGTAGACCAGAGCAGGAGATCCCAAATAAAGGAGAAGGAGAAAACTCCAATGGTCGCACTACTCTAAGTGATTATGGGAGTGATGAATCTCAATCAAGATATGATAGGAGTAAGAGAAATTGGCTTGCCTAAGAATTGTCACGAGACATGAGAAAAGTCACTTCTCCTAAATTTGAAGGAACCGCCAATGGGGATGTTACTGAAGCATGTCTCACTGAGAGGGAAAAATTCTTCAAAATAATAAATTATTTTGAAGTGACCAAGGTTGTTTGGGGAGATTTTCAACTTTTTGGCGAAGCATCCACTTGGTGGATGAACAAGAAGATGGAGTTTTGTCTTAGCTCCTTAAATATAACTTGGGATGATTTTGCGGTAATCTTTCATTAGTGGTGGCTTCCTCAATTATACTTTGATCAAAATTTGATGGACTTCCAAAATCTAAGATAGGGAGAGTCCACGATAAATGAATATTGGGAGAAATTCACTCACCTTCTTAAGTACGTACCCCAGTACCAGAAGGATGAGCGGTTTTGGATCGAGAAATTCATAATGGGTCTCAATGCCCAAATGAGAGGTGAAGTAGATGTACATGGTCCTACCACCATGGACCAAGTGTACGAAAAATCCATTAAGCAAGAGCAAAAGTTAAAGTCCATTTTTGTGTACCAGGAGAAGAGCCTAAAAAGGTCTAACTGGTCACAAACTAATAAGACCTTTAGGAAGAAAGGTGACTGGAAATAATTTAAGAGGAAAGGAGATATGGGATTTTGAAACAACCAAAACAAGTCTAGGGGTGATTGCAGGGGTAGCAACAATAACCCCAAAAGGAATGAAGGAAATTCTGGAAATCCAACAAAAAGGCAAGGACCAATAAGGGAATATTTCTTATGTGATGGTGACCACTATGCTAACCAGTGTCCCAAAAAGACATAGGGGATGTAGCCTCATGGAAATCCTTTACCTTCCCAACAAGAAGTGTTCCAACAAAGAATTCATGTGGTGTTGGACAATCGGCAAATGGAGTACCAAATTACTCTAGTAGAGGTTCCAAGTACTTTACT